>CAUYLG010043866.1:0-183927 GCA_963573385.1 Cacajao melanocephalus
GGAGGGGATGGTGCAGGGATGGAGAGGGGGTGGTGCAGGGATGGGGAGGGGTGGTGCAGGGATGGGGAGGGGGTGGTGCAGGGAGGGGAGGGGTGGTGCAGGGATGGGGAGGGGGTGGTGCAGGGAGGGGAGGGGGTGGTGCAGGGAGGGGAGGGGGTGGTGCAGGGAGGGGAGGGGGTGGTGCAGGGAGGGGAGGGGTGGTGCAGGGATGGGGAGGGGGTGGTGCAGGGAGGGGCAGGCCTTTCCTCACCGACAGGATCTGGTCCCCCTTCCGCAGCTCCCCACTGAGGTCTGCAGGGCCCCCAGCCAGAATAAAGGAGATGAAGATGCCTTCGCCATCCTCGCCACCCACAATATTGAAGCCTAGGCCCGTGGAGCCCCGGTGGATCACAATTCGCCTCGGTTCTCGGGGAATGTCCTCCTCCCCGAGCAGGTCCTTGGCCACTGGGGAGTAGCGCCGAGGGGAAGTGGGGGTCATGGCTGTGGGGTAGTCGGTGCCCAGGTAGCTGCTGTGACTGATCTCATTGTCCAGGTGCTGGGAATAAGCTGAGGAACACATGGGGTGGAGATGAAAGTGCCTGGAGGGAAACAGCACCTGCCACCCAACCTTCTCCCCAGGGGGCCAAGGGAGCCACAGTCAGGTGGAAGGGAGTATTCTGCCAGAGGACAGGGTGGGGTGGAAGGGGATATCAGATCAGTGACGTCAGGGGTCAGGAATTTATAGGTGACATCAGAGGCTGATTGTCCTAGGGGATAAAGGATTCGAACATGATATGTCCTCAGTATGCCAGTGATGGGGAAGTCAAAGGGGAACATTAACACCATGCTTTGGGGGTTTTCTTTTGGTTCCTGTGTCTCTCAAATCTTTTAATCCATAAAATTCTTCTCCCTCTTTTTTCCCCTACTTGCCATCCATTTGTTGAAAAAGCTAGGTCATTTATCTAAAAGAATTTCTCACGTGCTATGAGGAAAAATTTTTTTGTAGACAGAGTCACCCAAGCTGGAGTGCAGTGGTGTGATCTCAGCTTACTGCAGCCTCTGCCTCCTGGGTTCAAGCAATGCTCATGCCTCAGCCTCTCAAGTAGCTGGGATTACAGGAGCATGCCCAGCTAATTTTTCTATTTTTAGTAGAGACGGGGTTTCACCATGTTGGCCAGGCTGGTCTCAAACTCCTGACCTCAAATGATCCACCCGCCTCAGCCTCCCAAAGTGCTGGGATTATAGGCGTCAGCCACCTCAACCAGCCTACAGGGGAAAATTCTAACAGCCAAATTACTGCTTACCCTCCTGTGATGTGGTTTAGCCTATGCCTCTGCCCCTGTATCTCCTGTAAACTGGCAGTTCATTCTGAAGCTTGATTAGTTTCAAGTTCAATTCAGAATTTTTTTTTAGTAAGTCCTGTATACTTCTTTTTTTTTTTTCCATCAAGTTACTTGTTTTCTTCTCTAAAGTCCTGTATACTTCATAGGTAGTGCTCTGTTCTTCCTACGGCATCACCACAGGATGCAATAATGTCTAGTTGTCTTTCTGTCAGATAAGATTAATGGTAGGTTCAGGGTCTTCAGCCCAGTCCATCCATTATAAAGTGCCCCATAAGCCTTTCAGATAAGTTTTAGCCGCACTGACAATCACCTCCTGGTTCTGGTATGTACCAGGAACTGGGAAATGGTGATATTCTACTACTTTTTTTCTTTAGAATAGGGAGCATTTATTTGTGGGAATTATTCTGTAAAAAATAACAGTCAAGGCCAGGCACAATGGCTCAAGCCTGTAATCCCAGCACTCTGGAGACCAAGGCAGGCAGATCACTTGTGGTCAAGAGTTTGAGACCAGCCTCGCCAACATGGTGAAAATCCTGTCTCTACTAAACATACAAAAATTGGCTGGGCATGGAAGCCCATGTTTGTAATTCCCGGTAACTCGGGAGGCTGAGGCAGGAGAATTGCTTGAACCCAGGAGGCGGAGGTTGCAATGAGCCAAGATTGTGCCACTGCACTCCAGCCTGGGCCACAGACCCAGACTCCCTCTCAAAAAAAAAAAAAAAAAAAAAAAAACCACCTCCAGCTTGGGTAACATGGTGAAACCCTATCTCTACAAAATACAGAAGCTAGCTGAGCACGATAGCATTCGCCTGTAATCCCAGCTACTCGGGAGGCTGAGGTGGGAGGATCGCCTGAGCCCAGGAGGCGGAAGTTGCAGTGAGCCAACATCGCACCACTGCACTCCAGCCTGCTGAGCGACAAAGCAAGATCTGCCTCCAAGAACAACAAAAGAACAGCCCTATGTCAACCTTTTGGTTACTCTCTGAGGTAGTCTGCGCACGAAAGGGAGGATAAATGCATACCTCTCTCTGCATGTCTCTCTCCCTTTATTCACCAATTTCAGAATGAATGAGATTGCCTAGCATCCTCCAAAATATTTTTAAGTATCATTATGACCTTAAAGATTTTTTTTTCTTTTGAGACAGAGTCTCGCTCTGTCACCTAGGCTGGAGTGCAGTGGCACGATCTCAGCTCACTGCAATCTTCCTCTCCTGGGATCAAACGATTCTCCTGCCTCAGCCTCCTGAGTAGCTGGGACTGCAGGCGAGTACCACCACACCTGGCTATTTTTTGTATTTTTAGTAGAGATGGGTTTCACCATGTTAGCCAGGATGGTCTCCATCTCCTGATCTCATAATCCACCCACCTCAGCCTCCCAAAGTACTGGGATTACAGGCTTGAGCCACCTCCCCCGGCCAAGATTTTAATATATTTAATGAGTTTCACTGTCTGGCCAGTAGGCGCCCCTTCAATTTGGCTCCTGCGTCTTTGCTGAGACCCTAGTAGTCTTGGATACCTTCCCTGCTCTCTAGTATGAAAGAAGTTAGAAGCTCATCGTATAAATTTATTGCCAAAGATTTAAAATTGACCCTTCTTCCAAGGAGCCCAGGTTCTTTTTGGTAGGTTATGGTATTTAGGAATAGTACCATGTGATTTCTATATGGTTTTACAGTATTATTTCATATTTTATAGGGGCCACCACACCTCATTATTCTTTTCTAAAATGTCTTAGTTCTTCCCCCACACAAATTTTTCCAGTTAAACTTTAATAACAAGCTTCCAAGTTCCCAGCGGGGAAAGAACATTAAAATTCAGATTAGGATTGAATGTTATGTACAGATTAATTTGGAGCCAGTTGAGATCTTTAGCATATGAAGTTTTTCCATACAGAAACACGGTATGACTCTCTACCCTTCCATTCTTATGTCCTTCAGTAAAGTTGTGTCATTTTCTTCATACGAATCTTACATTTCTTGTCGTTTCTATTTCTAATAATTTTATAGCATTTTTTTCCATGGCAAAAGGGGTCTTTTTACCCACTACATCTTCTTATTGCTGGGAAGTTACTAATTCCTGTTATTTATCTTACGAATAGCCACATTTCTTTTTTTTTTTTTTTTTTTTTTTTGAGATGGAATTTCACTCTGTCTCCCAGGCTGGAATCTCAGCTCACTGCAACCTCTGCCTCCCAGGGTCAAGTGATTCTCCCACCTCAGCCTCAGGATTAGCTGGGATTACAGGTACACCCAGCTAATTTTTTTTTCTTTTTTTCTTTCTTTCTTTTTTTTTTTTTTTTAAAGACAGGGTCTCACCACGTTGGTCAGGCTGGTCTTGAACTCCCGACCTCAGGTGATCCGCCTGCCTTGGGCTCCAAAGTGCTTGGATTACAGGCGTGAGCCACCATGCCCAGCCTTTTTTTTCTTTAGTAGAGACAGGGTTTCTCCATGTTGGCCAGGCTGTTCTCAAACTCCTGACCCCAGGTGTTCCACCCACCTCAGCCTCTCAAAGTGCTGGGATTACAGGCATGAGCCACCACGCCCAGCCAACAAACAGTCACATTCTTAACTTCTCATATTAAGTTTTTCAGTTAATTCACTTAGATTTTGATCTAGATTCGAAGTAGCATAATTTACAAATAAAGATAACTTTTGTTCTTCCCTTCCAAATGTAACTGTTTATTCTTCTTTTCTTGCTATACTGTCTGAAATCTCTAAAGCAGTGATTTTCAACCACCATAATTTTGCTGGGGCAATTCTGTCATAACATTTTTTATTGTTACGACTGAGGGGGAAGACTACCATTGTCATCTGATAGACAGAGACCAAGGATGCTGCTAAATATCCCACAAAGCACAGGACAACCCCCCACAATGAATTTTGGGTCCCAAAATGTCAGGAGTAACATTGAGAAACCTTGCTCGAAAGCAATGAAGAATAACGGCAGTGGTAAGAGGCATCCTTGCCTTCTTTATAAGTTAATGGAGGATGGGCGTGGTGGCTCACACCTGTAATCTCAGTACTTCGGGAGGCTGAGGCAGGCAGATCACTTGAGGTCAGGAGTTCAAGACCAGTCTGGCCAACATGGTAAAACCCCGTCTCCACTAAAGATATAAAAATTAGCCATCGTGGAGGCACCTGTAATCCCAGCTACTCAGGAGGCTGAGGCAGGAGAATCACTTGAACCTGGGAGGCAGAGTTTGCAGTGAGCTGAGATCATGCCACTGTACTCCAGCCTGGCCAACGAGTGAAACTCCATCTCAAGAAAAAAATTAAAATTAAAAAATAAGTTAATGGACACACTGCTAGGATTTTATCATTATAAAATGTCTGTTATTGTTTCTGATAACTAGTCTTCATCATCTTAAGGAAAATTCTTCTGTTCCTCATTCACTAAAAGCTTTCAACCAAAAGAAATGGTGAATTGGCCAGGCACAGTGGCTCACACCTGTAATCCCAGCACTTTGGAAGGCCGAGGCGGGTGGATCACAAGGTCACGAGATTGAAACCATCCTGACCAACACAGTGAAACCCTGTCTCTACTAAAAATACACAAATCAGCTGGGCATGGCAGCTCATGCCTGTAATCCCAGCTACTGGGGAGACCGAGGCAGTAGAATCACTTGAACCCAGGAGGCGGAGGTTGCAGTGAGCCAAGATTGTGCCACTGCACTCCAACCTGGCGACAAAGCTAGACTCCATCTCAAAAACAAAAATAACAAGAAAAAAAAAATTGGAGATGATGAATTTCACGAAAGGCTTTTTCACATCTATTTGAGATAGTCGTATCGTTTTCTCCTTTCGCTCTGTCACTCAGTCTGGTGGGCAGTGGCACAATCATTGGCTCACTGTAGCTTCCAACTTCTTGGCTCAAGCAATCCTCCAGCCTTAGCCTCCCAAATACCAAGGACTACAGGCACGCGCTAATTTTTTTTATTTTTTGTAGAGACAGGGTCTCCCTGTGTTCCCGAGGCTGGTCTCAAACCCCTAGGCTCAAGTGATCCTCACACCGTGGCCTCCCAAGTGCTGGGATTACAAGCATGAGCCACCGCACCTGGCCTCCCTTAACTTGTTTTTCTTTCTTTCTTTCTTTCTTTTTTTTTTTTTTTTTGAGATAGAGTCTCCCTCTGTTGCCAGATTGGAGCACAGTGGCAAAATCTCGGTTTACTGCAACCTCTGTCTCTCAGGTTCAAGTGATTCCCCTGCCTCGGCCCCCCAAGTAGCTGGGACTACAGTCATGTGCCACCACGCCCAACTAATTTTTTTTTTAATATTTATTAAAGACAGGGTTTCACCATGTTGGTCAGGATAGTCTCGATCTCCTGACCTCATGATCTGCACCCCTTGGCCTCCCAAAGTGCATGAGCCACTCCGCCTGGCCGACTTTTTAATATATGAATCATATTAAGAGATTTCTTAATATTGAGCCATCTTTAGTTTTCTGAAACAAACCCTATGTTATTCCCTTAATATGCTGCCATGTTTGGTTTGCTACTATATTGTAAACTTCTGCATCTCTACTCAGAAGCAAAACTGGTCTGTACTCTCCTTATTTTGTGTCATCTTTGTGACCTTTTGTACTGGCCTTATAGAATGAAATGTGAAATCTTTTATCTTTCCCTGTACTCTGGAAGAGCAGAAAAATTATCTATCTTTTGAGAATTTCGTAAAATTAGCCATCAAACCACCTGGGCTTTGTGCCTTCTGGGGGAGAGATCGTTGACAATCTTTTCTAGTTCCTTTATGGTAACTGATTTTTCCAACTCTTCTCCAGCCACAGCAAGGATCAGCGATTGTGGCTATTTCATGGGGAATATCTGAAGAGGGACAGCTATAGGGATTTCATGGGGCTGCATGTCATGGGGTTAAACAGGATAGGTCATGGGGAGCTTTGGCATTTGAAGGGCTCTCACAGGTTGTGATGTCTGGGGGAGCATAGCTGTCACTCAGGTAGGCATTGCTGGGCTTGGCCACCTTTAGGTAGACAACATCATACGTGTTCTTCAGGGCTGCCACAGCATCTTCATGCATGACATCCTCCAACCCCACACTGTTGACCTGGAGTCAAGGAAAGCAAAGCTTAAACAAAGCCACAGATGGCCCAAGACAGAGGCACTGGGGTGAAGTGATGAACTTGGGCCTGTCCAGGGCTAGTAGGTGAGACCCAGATCTGGGCTAGAAAATGGGCTAGATGGGGTCCTCACCGCCAGGATCTTGTCTCCAATCTGCAACCTCCCATCCTTGTGGGCAGCACCCCCTTCGATGATCTTTGTTACATAGATGCTATTATCTCCTGGGATGTGCTGGTTCCCTACGCCCCCTGCGATGCTGAAGCCAAGACCTGGATGGAGGGGAGGCCAGAGGTGGGTGCCCAGGTGCCCAGGAAGCAGGCTTTGGGGCACAGGACAGTTGGGATGAGGGTAGGAACAAAATGAGTTGCTACCTTTAGGCCCCTTGATGAGCTTGATCTCCATGACCTTCTCAGCCGGGGGCTTCCGACGCATGACATAGAGGCGAACGATGGAGCCTGCCTCTTTGAGGGCCTCCACTGCCGCTGAGTGGGTCACCTCACGCACGTCCACTTCATTTACAAACAGGATGCTGTCGTTGACCCTGGAAGCAACAAGGTGGGCCTAAGCCAAGGGCTTCCTGCTGCCCTGGCCCTCCCTCTCAAGGGACCCAGCGTCCTAATCCGTCTCCTCTCCCTACCTGAGGCGGCCATCCTGGGCCGCAGCCCCACCAGGAATGATCTTGGTGATGAAAATGGACGGATCGTCACCAATGTGTGGGTTGTCAGTGCCACCTGCGATGCTGAAGCCCAGACCTGAGTTACCCTGGGCGAAGGAGGGGAAGACGTCAGCTCCCCTCACTGCCCGATTCTGGCAAGGCAAGTGGGGTGGGAAATGGCTTGGAGAGTGGCGGAGAGTGGCAGCCAGAGCAGGAAGGGACAGGATGAGGAGCTGACCATACAGACCACATGGGCAGAACGAAAGGTACAGACAGGGAGCCAAGGGGACCACTGATGGAGGAGCCTGCTCACCCTTTCCAATGTGATCTCCTCGTATTCCATCTCCCCCTCGGTCCCGTTCACCTGCAACTCCAGCACGGGACAGAAACACAAAAGCAGTGAGACAGACATTCCCGCCTGACAACCTGCCCGTCATCTGCTGCCCTCCCTTACTCCCACCTTTCTTCTACCATGGCCCCAGCCCCAAAATCTAAACAACTCACATATCCTGGGGCTTCTAGGGTATCTGTGTTGACAATCACAGGGGGAGAATTGGCCTGTTCGGGGAAATAAGAGACAAAAAGCCTCCTGAGCCTTGACTCGAGAGGGAGCCCGTAACGGAGGTCCCATCAGCGTGGCTACCCCTTAGCCTCTCAGCCAAGCCCACTCCCCCACCCTGAGAGCTGCTCAAGGACCCAGCCTCAATCCACACCACACAGGCGCACGCACACACACACACACACACACACACACACACGAGATGCACATACGCACCGCTCTAACTTTGCCCAGCCCGGGCCCCCTGCATGTGGAAGGAGGTGTAAGAGAAGCGGGAAGGGAGACAGCCAGACGGAGAGGGGAGCAGCAGATGGCAAAGAGTGGGGAGAGGGGGGTAGGCTTGGGGGAAGGGAGCTTCTCACCGGATGTAACACCACAGGGTGTTACATGCCTTATGTGCTACACACGGACACCCCAGGGCTCAAGTCCACCGGGTCCTGGTCCCACTTCCTGCTCCATCCCCCAACCCCTCCATATCTGCCCAAATATCTTCATAACCCTCCCCTAGACTTGTCCCTCACCTTCATACACATTTGCTCTAAACCCTGCACCTCGGGAATCCGGGGTTCCCCCAGCTGCAGGCCCCTCCCTCGTTCTCACCCACCAGCCGTCCAATCCTCCCCTTCCTCTAGGGACCGTGTTGCCTAGCAACGGTATCTAGGACCAGCCAAGACCCGGGGAGACCCACCTCCGGGAGGCCCAGTCGTCAGGACAACAGGGGGGTGGGGCGTGGCCTGGGGCTGACCAGGCTCCCGAGTGCAGAAGGGATCCGCTAACCCCGCCTCTCCTTTCCTGGGCCCCGCCCCGCGTTAGCCAGGCCGAGAGGAGGCCAGGCTGAAGAGGTTTGCGGGCGCAGCGCATCCTGAACAACCAGCCTTCCTTTCCCCCCAGCGCCCCTCACCCTACTCAGTGCAAAGGACGTAAGGAAGGAGGCGTGGAGAAAGACATCCGGGTCCTATCCCCCTCCTCTACTCCCTCCCCCAACTTCTTTCGGGGAAAGGGTTAAAGTGGGGCGTGCCCAGGTCCCTGACGTCAATCGCCTGGTCTCTAGACTCCCAGGCGGGGCCAGCTTTAGGCCGGTCCTAGGGGCTTCCCCAATTGCCTGGGCAACCGAAGCCACGTCTCTATGGCAATAGGGGGAGGCCGCCAAGAGCCTCCTTCCGGGGTCCCCAACCTACTTCCTTCTTAAACAGG
This sequence comes from Cacajao melanocephalus, assembly GCA_963573385.1. Taxonomy (NCBI): domain Eukaryota; kingdom Metazoa; phylum Chordata; class Mammalia; order Primates; family Pitheciidae; genus Cacajao; species Cacajao melanocephalus. Next base: position 8,799 of record CAUYLG010043866.1, read on the forward strand.
TATTTGCAGCCGCCCAAGCGCAAGGATTCCGCACTCTCCTTCCCGCTCTTCCCGTCCAAAGGGGTCCCTCCCGTCTCCTCCTGCTATTTCTCAATCCTACAAACTACCGACCATTTCAAGCTGTAGTATAGATTTCGCACCCATAAATCTATTAACATCGCCCTCCAACCCTTCACATCTCAGCAAATGCTGCTGCCCAACCAATAGCCACTGACTGCCAAAATCTCATCCACATGTTCAGCCCATCGTCAATCCTCATCCCCATCCCTATCCTGGAAGCTCCTTCCCAGCACACCCTTCTTCATTGACTACGACACTCATTTGCTTCCCATCCCTATCTCTGCCCGCATCCCACACGCTCCATCTACATCCCTGTCTCGTCTTTCAACATCCAACCCCATCTTCCAACCCCAGCCTCTATTCTCCATTCGCTTCCCCGGCCCTATCGCACCCTCCAGCCCCATTCCTTACCAATGTCGTGGCCTCATCCTCTATCCCAAATTCTTTTTTTCCCCGAGACAAGGTCTTGCTGTGTCACACAGGCTGGAGTGCAGTGGTGTCATCATAGCTCACTGCTGCCTTGAAATCCTGGGCTCAAGTAGTCCTCCTACCTCAACCTCCTGAGTAGCTGCAGGCACATGCCACCTCACTCAGCTACTCCATCTCCATTTCTGATTTCCCATAGAGTTTGTCACCATTCTCCTTTACCCTACCTTCATATCAAAATTATTCTCAAATGACAATCTTTCACTTCTCAATCCACTCCCCCTCTCTTCTGAAAATTGAGGCTTCTTCTGTCCCCCAGCTGATGCCTTGTGCTGAGACCTCCACCCCACGCTTATGGCCTCTAGCCCTTCTCTCCCTCTACGCTCTTCTGCCTCCTGAGCTCTGATCTGCAGCAGCTCTGTACAAACTACCATCCCTACCACCAGCTCCCTACCCTCCTCTTCCCCTTCCTCAGAAATATAATGGCCCTGCCTTGCAAAAGAGTATCTCTAGTCTTCCTTCCCTCACTCCTAGCCGCCACAGAATTCACACAAACACTCTGTACCATCCCTGTCTCCAGGGCCTTCCTTTCCTAGCTCTGTCAGCTCCAATTCACTGCCCTGATCTCACAGTCTTATCCCTATCTGGCCCCTGCCCCAGGACCTCTTACCCTTCCTATCCTCCAACTCCTCTCTTGCCAATTCTCACTCCAGAACCTGCTTGGCTGCTCCCTAGGCTCAGATACCTCCTCCTCCTCATCTTCTTGGTGAAATGTCAGCAAGTTAGCAAACTCCCCCTTCGCAGGCCATGCCACAACATCCTAGAATCCCCACCCTGACCCCATGGTGTCCCCTCAATCTCGCAGCTTGCCTGGTGCGCTCCATTCCTCCCCATCCTGTGTCCCCAGACGAGATGGAGGGAGGGGAAGATGGAAAGGGGACTGGAGAATGGAAGGTCCCAGAAACCAGGCTTCCAGGGGCTGGAGAGGGGAAGACCCTGTGGGCCCAGAGGAGAAAGGGAAACAGGTGGTGAGGGATGATGGAGGGGACAGACGGGGACAGAAAGAAGATACAGCAGAAGTGAGAACCCAAGAGGATGAGAGAGGGGAGGAGGAAAAGAGAGAAGGTGAAGATGAATAGGCAAGAGGGAACGTGGGAAAGGGGAACTGGCTGACAGAGGCAGAGGACTGATGAAGGACAGGACTGATCAGGCCGCAGCGGCCTGAGCTGGGGATCAGGGAGAAGGAGAGGAGAATGCGTGGGAGGAAGAGAGAGACAGCATCAAGAGCCAGCCAGCCAGCCAGCAGGGAGGAAAGGCTGCAGAGGAGGGAGAGAGCTCAGGAGTCGAGCAAAGGCTGGGGCAGGGGACGAGGCAGCAAGGCCCCACCATGTAAAGTCTCAGGCCAGACAGATGGAAAGGGCTGGAGACTGGGGGACAGGGCGAGCCAGGCCCAGAGGCGGAGGTAGGGGGAGGAGGCGGGGAACGGACAAGAGCAAATGAGGGCAGCAGGCACTTGGAACAGAGCTGTGGACACAGAAAATGGAAACGGAGGTTGGGGGTGTGAAGGAATGAAGAGGTCCCAGGCGTGGGGGGCCTTCTGGGGGATGCACACATCTCAACACACAGGCATACAGCGCACACACACACACTCACAGGCACACACACATATAGCACACGCACAGGCACACACAGGCATACAGCGAACGCACACACATGCACAGGCACATGCACACGCACGCATACAGCGCACACACAGGCACACGCATACAGTGCACACACGCATACGGGGCACGCAAACATGCACAGGCACACACAGCGCACGCACATGTACATGCACGCGCACAAATGCCACGCACGCACACACGCACAGGCACGCGTGCACATATTCTTGCTTTAGGCTCTACATCCACTCCCACTGGCCTGGCCTATTTCTCCTCTGTGGGACCAAGGTGTTACCAGCCCTCCAGACGCCCCCTCCCCCAGGCCCCAGGAGCCCAAGCCCCAAACCCTCACCCCCAATCCCAGCATCCCCCACCCCCACGGCTCTCTTTCACCCTACCGGCCCTTGGGGATTGCTGCAGCTCCGAGGCTCCGAGGGCCGCACTGGGGAGGGGGCCGCCAGGGTCTCCTACCTTGAAGGGGGAGAGGTGGGCGTGGCCCACGACCCCGTGGCCAGCCTCGAGGTGGGACAAGTTCCTCTCCGCCACGTGCACCAGCTCGGGGGCGTTTACCTGGTTGGGGAGGTGGGCCGGGCTGTGCTCCAGAGGGGGCGTGTCTTCATCTTGGTAGCGGTATTTCTGGGGATGGGGACGGAGGCGTTACTGGGGCCGGCCCAGTGCCTCAGGCTCCAGGCTGGCCGCCCTGGCCGCCTCCTCTTCCCCCAGCCAGTGCAGTGCCGAAGGCCCTAGGGCCTGACCAGCTCCTCCCCCTCCCTCGCCTCTAGCCCATTGGCTCCCCTCTCTCCACTCTCCCGCCAGAGCCTCAGCACCTCTCATCTCTCCCCAGGTCCCAATCCCATCCCCCAACTCCTACTCCTCACATCCTGGGACGCTGGCCTTCTGGCGGTCATAGCCCCTTTGGCATCTGTGTCTTCACCCCTTTCCCTCCACCTTCATCTTCAAATCCCTTCACCTCAGAGCTACTTAGCCCCTGACCCTCACACCTCCATTCTCTGCATCCTGTCCCCAACTTCCTTGCTTCTCTCACCATCTCAGGCTCACTCTTGTTCCAGCCTCCCCGCCCCTGCCCCTCTGGCTGATCCTACTCTGCATGGCATCCCCTCGCACCCCACCTCGATGGCTTCAGTCTACCCATTGCAGCCTCTACCCCATGGGCAATCAGCTGTCCTGCACCTTGCACTCCTTAGGGAAGGACTGAAGCCAGCCGCTTCGAGCAGCAGGTACTTGGTATCGGCCCCCCGGGCAGGACAAGGCTAAGCCTGTCCAGTTGTTCCTTCACTGCCCTTGCTGGTTTACAAGCAGTCAACAAGAGGGGCCCCGGAGTCTGGCCCTACCCCTACAATAATAGCCCACAGCCCAGCCAGCTAATCCGGATATGCTAGAAGGGCACGGGCTGGGGGAGGCAGGGGAAGAACAGAGACAGCAAGGCTCAGGACAGGGGCAAGAATGAGTGTCAGCCTCCCTGGGTAGGGAAGAGGGTAGCATGCTGAGCCTCAGAGTCAATTCCTGGTCTTCCTCTGGTCTTTCGGGGTGAAAGGCCCAACATGACCCCTGACTCCCTGCCCAGTTAATCAGCTGCCATCCCAAGGGCCTCCTGCGCTAGCTTAATAGGGACAACAGCAAAATGAGATTAACTGGGGGCCAGAGAAGGAGGAAAAGGGCAGATGGAGACAGAAGAAGACAGCGATCTGCCTGAGTCCTTCCACCTCTGCCTCCGCCCTCACCTGCTCCCCTCTCTGGAAAGGGCCTCCACAGAGACAGACCCTCCAAGCTCCAGGTTCAGCAAGACAAAGGTACCATATGCAGGGCTCCCTCAGAGACTGAAGAAGACAGAATGCACCCCCCAGTACACATGGGTAAAAAGAGAAGGCATGGTAATCCCAGCACTTGGGGAGGCTGAGGCAGGCAGACTGCTTGAGCCCAGGAGTTGGAGACCAGCCTGGGCAACATGGTGAAACCCCTTCTACAAAAAATACAAAAATGGCCAGGTGTGGTGGCTCACACCTGTAATCCCAGCAATTTGGGAGGCCAAGGGCGGCAGATCACAAGGGCAGGAGTTCGAGACCAGCCTGACCAATATAGCGAAACCCGGTCTCTACTAAAAATACAAAAAATTTGCCGGGCATGGTGGCAGGCACCTGTAATTCTGGCTATTTGGGAGGCTGAGGCAGGAGAATCGCTTGAACCCAGGAGGCAGAGGTTGAAGTGAGCCAAGATTGCATCACTGCACTCCAGCCCTGGCAACAGTTCGAGACTCTATCACAAAAAAAAAAAAAAAAAAATTAGCCGGGCATGGTGGAGTACACCTGTGTCCCCAACTTCTAGGGAGGCTGAGGTGGGAGGACTGCTTGAGCCCAAGAGGTGGAGGCTGCAGTAAGCCATGATCACACCACTGCACTCCAGCCTGGGTGACAGAGTAAGACCTTGTCTCAAAAAGAGAGAGAGGCTGGGCGCAGTGGCTGATGCCTGTAATCCCAGCACTTTCGGAGGCCGAGGTGGGTAAATCACCTGAGGTCAGAGACCAGCCTGGCCAACATAGTGAAACGTCATCTCTACTACAAATACAAAAATTAGGTGGGCATGGTGGTGTGAAGCTGTAATCCCAGCTACATGGGAGGCTGAGGCAAGAGAGTCGCTTAACCCGGAAAGCAGAGGTTGCAGTGAGCCGAGATCATACTACTGCACTCCAGCCTGGGCAACAGAACAAGACTCCGTCTCAAAAACAAAAAAAAGAGAGAGAGCAAGAGCAGAATTTCCCTCCCAAAACTTTCTGAGAGGCTGAGAGTGCCCTAATATTTAAAGGGCAGCAGCTCCAAGATCAAACGGGAGGAAACTTATCAAGGTCAATGGCCAGTCTTAGAGTATGATTCTGAAAATGTTAAGGATGATGAATCACGGCTGAGAATATAACACAACTTTGGCTGTAGACTGAGTACAGTAAAAGAATGGGAGAAGGAAGTGAGCCTGACAACACAAAAACTCTCAAACCCAGGACACAGAGACACCTTGAATCAAGAAGCATCCTGAGACATTTAAAGAGCCTTGGCTGGGCTCGGTGGCTCACGCCTGTAATCCCAGCACTTTGGGAGACTGAGGCGGGCGGATCATGAGGTGGAGATCGAGACCATTCTGGCCAACATGGTGAAACCCCGTCTCTACTAAAAATACAAAAATTAGCTGGGCATGGTGGTGTGTGCCTATAATCCCAGCTACTCAGGAGGCTGAGGCAGGAGAATCATTTGAGCCTGGGAGGCAGAGGTTGCAGTGAGCTGAAATTGTGCCACTACATTGCAGCCTAGTGACAGAGCAAGACTCTATCTCCAAAAAAAAAAAAAAAAAAGCCTTAAAGAAGGAAAACAGGGGCTCAGTGAGATCAAATCTATTCTCTGGACCACAGACTTGGAGAGAAAATCCTGAACTCCATGTTTCAATACCATGGGCACAAAAAGTAGAGAATGAAAATAGGAGGAGAACACACAAAACAGCCCTCCTCCAAGGCTGAGCTGTCTTGAATAAAGAAGTTCTATGAACCGACAGAGACTGTTCATTCCATATCCTGAGAAGGTGATCTTCTACCTGGGCAGTGCACAAGCTGAGGGAGGACCCCCAGAATTGGGGAGTCCTGGGGGAAGGGGTGAAAGCCGTGCTCTGCTCTCCACTCTCCCTTCACAAGGCCTCTAATTCCCTGCAAGGTAAATTAGACAGGGCCAACGCTCCAAGTTTTGGAGTCTGGGGGAGGGTTTGAGTCCAATGCCCCTCCATCTTCACTCCACCTCATCGGGAAAATTCCTGAATTTGATGAGGAAATGTCAGGGTGCACCCAAAGGAAATGCAAACATGAGGAGGGACATTTCATCATTTATTCTAGGGAGGAAATGAAAGTAAACTTTTATCTCAGTGAGACCCCATACCTCTCCCTCTCCCACCCGCAAGGAGGGAGGGTGGTGTCTGGCACTGAGGAAGAGGCTCCTCAGGATTGGGAGGCAACATGGGGGAAATGGGGAACAAGAAGTGGGTCCCAGGGTTTCCAGAATGTGGCTGGAAGAGGTTAGGGACTAGGTTCAGTCCCTGGAAATTTTCTACGTACATGTAGGGGGTGGGGGGAGAAACGTCTGGAGGGGTGGGGGTAGGGGTGGAAGGAGTAATTCTGAAACTGCAAACTGGGGGACTGGGGAGGTAGGGATCAGCACCTCTCAGTCCTGGATTACAGGGCAACGAAAGCAGGATGGGAAAGGAGGACCCCCCCTCCCCGACCCTTTATCCTACTGGGATTCAGGTTCCTAACCCACAACAACTCAGATGCTACTGGGACATGTCTGCACCCCCCAATATATTAGGGCTTAAAACAAGTAAAAGGCCTGGGAAGTGGGGGACACCGACGGAGTTGTTGCTGTTCCTTCCCCTTCGGCCCCCTCCTCACCGGAGCCCCAGTTGCACAGAATGACCTGGAATCGAGGCTTGCACCCCCAAAACATAGGGGTGTGAATCAAAGTGAATGATAAGAGGGGCGACCCAAGGTGCCTGTCCCCAAGAAGTTGCAACCCAGAGACCCCGCACCAAGCAGAAGGAAGAACGACAGCACTTGAAGCTTGCACCCTGATATTTTGTGGGGGTCCGGGAAGAGGGGAGCGGGGCCGGAGCCCATACCGCGGCACGTACCACGCAGAGACACATGGAGGCGAATCTGTTCCGAGCCGACATGTAGAAGGGAAGGGGGACTGAGGGAAGGGGATATCAAGGGTCCCGGGGTTGGGGAGGGGGAGGGGCAGAGGGGCGGGGGCTGCGGCGGCCGCGGCGACTGGAGGCTGCGGCCGGAGGGGGGGGGACGGCGCCTGCGCAGTACGGGCGAGCGTCACGTTGGGAGACAGAGGGGTGAGGGGAGACCCTCTTAGCCACCAACTTCCCTGGTTCACGCTGTTTCTCTGTGGACTTCACTTTCCACAATATACTTCTATTCCGACCCCTCTACAAATAGAGACAGATTTAAATTTTTACCAGTTTATCTCTCTAGTTCTCAGGGACCCCTTATTCCATCGAATCCCCCAACCCCAACATCGCCAGGCCCCTAACTATTCCAAAACCTCACTGGACGTCTCACCACTACTGGACTCCTAGAGTCCAGGGAAGCAAACAGCACTACTCTCACAAGAACCCCAAAGGGATCTACACGGCCTCTCCCATCAAATCCCCTGCAAGATCCGTGCTGTGGATAGCAACTCCCCAGATGCCAAGACATCTCCTATTCTCAGCTGCATAGTTCTCCCCTGCAGTCCAGCCCCACCTGACAGCCAGCCCATGTTTGTTCAAGAGTTTAAGGAACCACAGATCCTTATCGTGCCCCCAAATTAACAGATGCTAAATCATCCCTTTCTAAATCACATCTATCCCCCAATCCACTAACAGGGACCTTGCAATTAGTGCAAATATTACTCTTGCCCAAATAGCAAGTCCTCCAATTTGTTTGGGATCCCCTATCCAAGCCCCTGAATCTAATGTTACACATGACTTCTCAATATGCCGGTCTCTAATTCCACACCAGAACCCAATTTCAGGAAATATTTAATCTACTTTAAAGCAGACCCTCCAAATTCAATTGCAATCTCTTCAATTTTTTTCCAAAACCCTTATTAAAAGAAATTTAGGTGAGAGGATCGCTGTAGGCCAGGCGCTCGAGACCAGACTGGGCAACATAGCGAGATCCCATCTCTACCAAAAAACAATATATGTTTTTTACTTTTCCTCTCCTTTTCTTTACCCCTGAGGTTCATAGATTACACCCTTTCCTGGCTGCCCAGAACATCCCTTCCAGGGCTCCGAATTCCAACTTTGTCGGAAGATTGCTCCCAGATATATCTCCTCCACACTTAGGCCTCAAAATATATATACACCAAAAATCTGGCTGGTAATTTGCAATGACCCACAAATCGTCCAGAACACTCCCAACCGCCTGTTTCAGGTCTCTTCAGAGATTTCTATTTTCTCCCAAACAACTGAACCTGAAAGGCTCTCTTCCAAATATTCTCCCATTCACGCCCACCATTCCAGCTCTTAAAATCCAGTGAGGGGTCTCCTCAAATCGCCTGACTTCTATAAAATGTCCACACATGGCAGAAATGACGACTTCCCTAGAATCTCACCCAAGGAAGACTGACCCCGTTGATTGGCATCTGTTACATGCGACCCCAAGATGACCCCCAATGTCCTAGTTTCATATCTGGTAGGAAAGCTTGGATCACCAGAGGATCCAAGGAGTCAGTGCGGAAGGGGCTGGACTCAAAAATTCCTTCTAGAATAGAAAACGTACAAGCCCTGCTTATCCACCAGTGGGCGCTGTGGCCCATAAAGACCCTTCCCCATCCCCCATTTCCCTTTTCCCTCCATTTTCCGTTTCCCTGTTGCCTGGCAACACAGCAATCAAGGACTTTGCTGTCGCTTAGCAACCGTCTCCTGGTAACACAGAGCTGAGGTAGGAGGGGTGCTCTGATGAAATCTTAACAGGCCTCCATCTTAGGAAAATTGAAACGTCAGACTTCCCAACCCCCGGATTCTCCTTTGCAGAGACCCCCGCGCCCCGGAGTTACTTGGACAATAGCTCCTCAAAGCCTGTCTCTTTTACGCACGGGGTACCACGCCACGCCCATCCCAGCTCAGCCCCGCCCTCATTTCTGTCAGGTAACCCAGCCCCAAGGTTCCTCCCCTTTCCGAGGGTTGCTGCCTCCCTCTATAGAGTAAGCCAGACTCCGCCCACCTGCCCGGGAGGCCACGCCTCCGTCCACTTCCCGCCCATTCGCTCCCCCTGCCTCGCCCACACTGTCCCTCCGCCACGCCCCTGCCGGCCAATGAATGAGGACGTCGGCCACACTGCCCCGCCCCCGGCATCTCGGCTTTGCCCAATAAGGACCACCCGGAGGGTTTAACCACTTCGCTTCTGGGGCTGTGGCAAATACCCTCGGTCTTTCCCCCACTGTATCCCCACCCCCACTTGTTCTGCTCCGCCCTCCGCCACCCTCGCCCGGCCCTCCAGTCCACCACGCAACTTCAGTCGTCGCCGGTTACCATGGCAACGGCGGCAGCAGCGCGGGGAAAGGGGGAGGGACGGGGGCGGAGTGGGAGAAAGAGATGCTCGGAGACGACGAGAGATGCTGGCAGAGATAAAGGCACCAAGAAAGACAAAGTGATCGCTGTAAAGCGGAGTTTGCACACAACACAGGGCCTAGCACGTAGTAGGCTTTCAATAAATGTTCCTTAAATTACTGCGGCAGGAATCTAAATATAGGCAATGAAAGATGGAAGACTCTCTGGCAGGGCTGGGGAGCTGAACGACCGCAAAGCCTGAGCACTCCCTACCCAATCCAGCATTTGGGGAAGCAGGAGCTATGTGCCCCCTGCAGGCTCCTCCTGGGCTACCCTCAGCTGCCCTGAATAGAGGTGAACCACAACTCCCAACAGTGCCATGGGCAGCAACCCTCTAACATTGAGGGATCTTGTGCCTCGGGGCCTTATGGGAGTTGGAGTCCCCGCCATCCTGAGGCTGACAAGTTTTCCGGCCAAGGAATGTGGCAAGCCTTAGTCTCCACGCCTCTGTAAATCCCAAATGCATGATCTGCTCTGTAAGCCTCCTTCCTTCAGGGATGCTCAACCCTGGGTGCCAGGGAAGAAGTAGGAGTCTGGAGTGGGTAATGAATAAGGCCACCCACCCACCCAGAATAGCTGCCAGCGCAGGCAAGCCCCTCACCCTCGCTCTCATTTGTGTGTTCACGTGTTGGAAGCAGAGCCCACACATTCCACCAGGCTTTCTATTTACACCTGTACACAGAGGACCACAGCCAGGGAGCCTAAGGCCAATTGGCAGGCCTCAGGGCAGGAGACAGTAGGAGCAGAGGATCAGACAGACATTAAAGGAAACCAGGCCAGAGAAACTGAGGCATAAAAATCCACCGAAACTACAGGGGATATGGGGAAGAGGCAGCCTGGGAGAAAGCCCGAAGCCCACAGAATGAGGGACAAACAAGTAGCCCTGGTGGAGAGACGGTGGGGGCTCCAGATCTAAAGGTCCTCAGCCCTCAATCTCTTTCAGCCATGCTCACACGTGCACAACGCATGTGTACACACATGTGTGAGTTTGTGGCAGGGAACATGTGTGTCCTCAGCTCCCTCCCATGAAAAGCTGCAGTTCCCACTAAATATAACCCCCTCCCCAGCCTGTGACTCACCCGGACCCCGCCTCCCCCGGCCCCCACTTCCTGTCCCACCCCCCAGCCCCCAGCTGCCTGCCACCCGCCCAAGCCTCCCTCCACACACCAGGCATCCAGCTCTCCAGTCCCAGAGTCTCCCAGCAGAGTCTAGGTATCTACATCCCACCAGGAGCTTGCCTGTGCTCCATCCAAGATCTCCTGCCTTTGCCAGGCTCCAACCAGAGGGACACTCTTGCACAGATCTCCACCGCTGCCAGCCCTGCCCTCCTACACCTTTTCACCCCCATAACCTCAGTAACCTCGGTCATAAGTCCTCAGGGACCCTTAAATCCGGGTGTCCTCCCCCACCTTGATCCCAAGTGTCAGGTGCAACTGGAACAGTCCCCCCCTCTGCTATTCTCCCTCTTTCTTGATCCAGGCTAGATACAGTGTGGGAGGAGATGGGGACATGGGGCACCTGCCTTTGGGACACCCCCAAATTTTGCACCATCCACCCAGTCCCCCTCCTCAAATCCCCTCTCCCTAAATTTCTCCTCCTCCTCCTTAGAGGCTGGCAAGCTCAGCTGCTGCAATCTTCTGCCTCCCATGGGAGTACCCCCAAATCCTTGCCTCACCTGGTCCATTCCCTCAGGTGATCCCATGTCAGGCCCCAGCCCTCTGCCAACTTCCAACCATCTCCATTCTAGATGACTGAACCCTAAATTAACAGTTTCCTCAAATTGAGAGAGCATCCCTAAATGCAGCTACCACGAGATGCTTGTTCTATAGTCTGAAGGCCCACCCCTTCCCTGCCAGCTGACACCCCCAGACCAGTCAGGCACTCACAACCAATAACCTTTACCCCATGCCAGGAGCCCCCCAAAATTGAACAAGGCACTTGGAAGGCAGCTTTTCCCTTGGGAGGGAAGAGGACCCCCCACAACATAGCCCACCTTCCCACATACACCAGCAGGACTTCATGGGAGCCAGGCTTCTGAAAAAAGTCTCCCTCAAACAGCGCTGGTGAACCCCCAAACCGACCAGGCCTCCCAAACCATGGAATATCCTAAATTTTCCATTTCTCTACAGGTACAAAGGGATCACTCCAGGGGGCACCTGTGGCCAAATCCAGCATTTTATCAGATGTGAACCCCAAAACTAAATTAAGACCCCCAAATACATCTTACTTCTGATGCTATCACTCCGGGGGCGCCAGTCACAGATAAGGCCTACTAACCCCTCCCCAAAAACTCATACCCTCCCCCCAGTTTACAGCCCCCCCATCATGCTTACCTTGGTTGTCACTATACAGAGACAGTCCATGTTGGGGGGCCTGGCCGCGGTGGCGGGTAAGGGGCTCTGACTTCATCGGAGTTTCGTTCCTCCCCTCCGTGGGTTCTCACCCCTCCCCCCTCCGCACCCCACTTTTGCAGGGGGGGCCAGGATGGGGGGAGGGGTGAGAGGGGAAGGAGGGGGTTGGAGAAGGGAAGGGGAGGGGAGCGTGGGAGGGAGGGGAAGGGGGCCCTGGAAGGGGCTCCCCAATGGAGGGGAGGGGGCTTGGGGAGCACACCCCGATCCTCAGGAGGGGCGGGGGCACCGGGGGCTGGCAGCCCCGGAGTTCGGGGGCTGGGGCATGAGCTGGGATGGGGGAGGGGAAGTGGATTTCGGGGAGCCCCGGGGTAGGGGGGGGTCTTGCCAAACGGCCAGGGGCTAGGGGCCGTGGCGGGGGAGTGGGGTGGGGGGGTTGGAAACGGCAGCGGCCGAGGGAGCCGTGGAGCCGAAGAGGGAAGGGGAGAGAGGAGGAGAGAGGAAGCAGGGGGAGGGAGGGAGGGAGCTAGGAGCCAGAATGGGGGGGGTGCCTTGGCAGAGTTAACTCCTTCCGTGCTGGCAGGAACCCGGATAATGGGAACGGAGATAGAAGCAGAAGCACAGAGGCCCTGAGGCAAACATGGAGACCTGGCCAGCCACCAGCGTTGACAGCAAAGACGAGGAGGCTGGATTTCATTTCTTAGAGGAGGAAGCACCTATAGTTGGGCTGGGAGCACCCACGGTTATTTGAATACGGGAGGGAGGCTGTGGCAGGGGGCAGGGGGCCGGTGTGAGGGAGGGGCTGGCTGGCAGGAGGGAATCCCCAGGGACCTACTTCTCCCTCAAGTTTCTCAGGGGCTGAGAAACCTCAAAAGTTATGCCCTAGACTCTTTAGTGCCTGAAACTGGGGCAGGCAAAGAAAAGGAGGAAGAAAGGGAGGGAGATTCAGAATCACAGAGAGTGCATTCTCGGTGCCCCCAAGTCCCTGGGCCACAGACTCAGGCTTTTGTCACCAGGGCCCCCAAGTCTCCGAGTACCGTTAGCCATATCTGACTCACCCCTCCAGCCCTGCCTGCCCCTCAGGAAGGTAGGCACTCGTCCCCACCTCCTTACCTGACTCTCTGAGAGGGAAGCCTCATAATAGTCCAGGATGTCTGTCACAGGAACAGAACTGCGTTACCTCCCCACCCTAGGCCTCTCTGGGCACATCACCCCTGCCGTCACTGCTGCGGTCTGTCTGGCAAGGGAGGAGCCCTTTCAGCCAAGGTTGGTCCATGATCATGGAGGACACCATGGGCATGACCCCACATGGGGCTTCAGCCTGGACCAAATGATCTCCAACTCCCAACCGGCCCTCAAAGTTCAGCAACGGCCCTTGGAGGCCCAGGTCCCTCAGAAAATGGGCTACTCACCCAGCAAGGCCTGGAAGAGGTCACTGTGCAGCACTGTGAGGAGCGGGGGTGCCCACCGCAGTAGTGGGGGAGCCAGGAGCCAGAGGGCTGACCTGGGAGCTAGTGAGATGCAAGGAGAATTGGGACAGGGAAGAGGCCAACACAGGGAGACGAACACACTGTCACTTCATCTCCCCAGCCTGTGCCCTTCACCCCAGGCCCTACGGAAAGATTCGGGAACAGCGATCCCCAAGCGCCAGCCCCCCACTTCACTCCTAGGCCTCCCCTCCACAAGGACCCCTGTTTTTCACCTCTCGGTCTCTGGGACATCTCTCTCTTCTCTCACTTTAATCTCCCTAATCCTCCAGGATTGGAGTTGAGCTGCTTCTCCCCATTCAATTCCAGCTGTGAGTAAAGTAGGCTGTCTCTGAACCGACCAGCTGTCCCATTCCCTCAGGTCCCCAGGCACCAGTGCAGCCACCACCTTGCTCCACACACGCTAGCTCCCTCTCCCCAAAGGCAGGCAGAACTTAGCCACACTCTTCTGAGAAGCCAGCAAAGAGGGCCTCCTCATAGAAGGCTCCAGCAGCTCAAAAAGCAGCTAAGCCCCGTTCTCTCTCCTCCTGGGCCTCTTCTCACCCCAATGAGAATTGCAGAAAGAGGGGTAGAAATTGTCTGGGGCTTCCTGACCCAGGGCTAGAGAAGTTGGGATTTCACGGGCAAGTGGCAGGAGAGAGAATTCCTGCAGTTCCTCTCGGGCCCAGGAAGAATCCATCTGCCTGGGCACATGGTCTCTGAAAGGAACAGAGGGTAGAGACAGAGGAATGTTCAGGAAGGTCTCAGAGGTTTTATTAAGGGTGAGGCAGTGAACCTGGGGGGCCTTCCTACTGTGAAACCGTGGCTGTTTCAAGAGTTAGCGACGTCGTCTAGGTCTCAGGAGAATACACTTAGGGTACTCACACCCTAGCTTGAGTGCCCCCCACCACCGTCCCCTCCCTTTTGTGTTGCTGGAGACAGATTTCACCAGGAACTCTAGAGGCTTCTTTCCATGCCTGTACCTCTGGCATCTACCTTACACTTCTCTTCCCCTACTTCCTCCTTCTAACCCCACCAGAGAAGCCCTCCTTTCAGTCCACCTCCATCCCTCTGGCTGCAGGGACTTAAGCCCCTTCCTCTTCCTTCCCATCCTATCCCATCACCCCGTCGGAGGACTAGTCTCTACTTCGGACGGGCGGGATGGAGTCTGGAGGAGGCAAGTGACGCTTGGAGATCCCTCTAGGTCAGCGGAACAAGGGCCCGGGAACTACAGCTCCCAGCACGCCCCGGGGCCCGGAACCCGCCTGCCGCCCGGTGCATTGTGGACGATGAGTCAGGGCGGTGGGCGCCCTGACTCGGGCGTACGGGACGCCAGAGCTGGGTCAGCGCTCGAGGCACTAGTTCCCAGAGCGGTTCGGAGATGCAGGCGGCTCGGATGGCCTCGAGCGTGGGGCGGCAGCTACTGAGGCTGGGGGGCGTAAGGTCTGTGTATGACAAGAGGGACGGGGGACAGCGGGCCAGGGCACCGGGCCAGGACTGAACCCCCAACTCCCCACAGCTCGCGGCCCACGGCACTCTTGGGGCAGCCCCGGCCCGGCCCTGCCCGGCGGCCCTATGCCGGGGTCGCCGCTCAGGTAAGTCACGGCAGCCTTGGCTAGGGGGTGTGGGAGCGGCGGTCCGCTTCGGCGCCCTCCTCCTCGCCGCCGACAGGGGTACCCTCTTGGTGCCAGTCCCCTGCCCACGGTTCTGTCGCCGAAAGTAGGGGAAAGGGCAAGCCAGGGTGCCCTAGGGCTAAAGTAGGGGCCAGTCCCCTGCCCACGGTTCTGTCGCCGAAAGTAGGGGAAAGGGCAAGCCAGGGTGCCCTAGGGCGAAAGTAGGGGAAAGGTCACCGCATCCGCGCTGCCTCCGGGCACGGCTCGCTCCCTGTGCTCCCCTTGGCACAGCGTTAACTCCCTTCTCCCCGGCCTTGCTAACCGTCTTTTTCCCAGGCGGCTGTGGACAAGCCAGGTTCCCACTCCTCTGATGCTTCGACCAGGGAAAAACTGGCCAAGACGGTAAGTAGACCCGAGGCCAGGTGGACCTTAACCAGGGACAGACTCACCCCAACCATAGTCCTGAAACCCCCTCTCTCTGCCCAGGAATCTAAGTCCTTTGCTGTGGGGATGTTCAAAGGCCAGCTCACCACAGATCAGGTGTTCCCATACCCTTCTGGTAAGGGAAGGGATAGAGCTGGGTGGGGCCAGGGTGGTTTCCCCTGCCAGCCTGGCCTGACCGGCCTGTCCCCCACCTGCTACAGTGCTCAACGAAGAGCAGACACAGTTTCTTAAAGAGCTGGTGGGGCCCGTGTCCCGTTTCTTCGAGGTGAGAAATGACTCGGGCTTGGTCCCTGCTGGGGGTGGATGGAGATGTTAAGCTCAGAAGGAGCCTGGATGTGGGATCCTGTGCCTTCTCCAGGAGGTGAACAATCCTGCCAAGAATGACACTCTGGAGGTGATAGAGGAGACCACTTTACAGGGCCTCAAGGAGCTGGGGGCCTTTGGTCTGCAAGTGCCCAGTGAGCTGGGTGGTGTGGGCCTCTGCAACACCCAGGTGAGGGGCACCCTATCACCACATCCCAGTATCCCGTAGTCCAGCGTATCAGATTCAGCTTCTTCGCCATCCCCAGGGCCAAAGTCTCTTCTAAGCACCTGCCCTGGGGGCCTGTGGGAGATACCACCTTCTCCTTCCCCAAACATTACACAATTTATATGCAGTCCCCTGGAACTAAGAGCTGTTGGCTTCATCCTGGTTCCCAAGTCCTTAGAAATCTCTAAGCTGGGGCCACCGAAAAAGAGTACAGCAAGTCACCCTCCTACCAAGACCTAAGACTGACCAACATTCTCTGCTGTGCCCTTTGCCTGACACTCCCTTCTCACAAACGGGGGATGGTCTGGGTGCCTGCACTGCCCTGTTGCCCACACTTTCCTGTTGAGGTCAGGTCCCCCTGCAGCCAGTGACAGCCCCAGATTCTTGCTTCCCCTCTAGTACGCCCGCCTGGTGGAGATCGTGGGCATGCATGACCTTGCCGTGGGCATTACCCTGGGGGCCCATCAGAGCATCGGTTTCAAAGGCATCCTGCTCTTTGGCACGAAGGCCCAGAAAGAAAAATACCTCCCCAAACTGGCATCTGGTGAGGCAACCCTAGGAGACCAAGGGAGATTGGGGGGTATACTGGGCTTGGCACAGATTAGGCTAGTTGGTACTTACATTATCAAGTGGCTGGGCATTTTAGTTGGGGGAAGATTCTGGGGAGGCATCAGAGTGCTGGTTGGGAAATGCAAAAGAAAACTAGATACTGGCTGGGTACAGTGGCTCACGCCTGTAATCCCAGCACTTTGGGAGGCCGAGGCATGTCAGGACTTTGAGACCAGCCTGGCCAACATGGTGAAACCCCATCTCTACTAAAAATAAATTAGCCAGCCATGGTGGCGGGCACCTGTAATCCCAGCTACTCGGGAGGCTGAGGCAGGAGAATTGCTTGAACCTGGGAGGCAGAGGTTGCAGTGAGCTGAGATTGCGTCATTGTACTCCAGCCTGGGTGACAAGAGGGAAACTTCATCTCAAAAAAAAAAAAAAGACCAGATACTGCCAGGTGTTAGGGGGAACTGCCTTGTGGAGGGATGGGGAAATGGGCAGAGGGGACTCTGAAGCTCATCAGAACTTGGGGTAAAGAAGCTCTCTCCCCAACAGGGGAGACTTTGGCCGCTTTCTGTCTAACCGAGCCCTCAAGCGGGTCAGATGCAGCCTCCATCCAAACCTCTGCTGTGCCCAGCCCCTGTGGAAAATACTATACCCTCAACGGAAGCAAGCTTTGGATCAGGCAATCTGCCTCCCATTTCCCCTTTGCCCAATCCCAGGCCTCACTGCTCCCAGTCCTCCATGTCCTGAATGCCCCCTCATTCTTCCACAGTAATGGGGGCCTGGCAGACATCTTCACAGTCTTTGCCAAGACACCAGTTACAGATCCAGCCACAGGGGCCGTGAAGGAGAAGATCACCGCCTTTGTGGTGGAGAGGAGCTTCGGGGGCGTTACCCAGTGAGTGGATTTGGGGAGGAAGAGCTTAGGACTGAGGGGGCAGTACCTGGCACCAAGGCAGATGATTGTTGCAGGTCACCCTGGGGATGTATGCAAAAGCCAAAGCAAGTGGACTTTGGGACTAATATGTATGCAACTGAGCTCAAGTTTTGGCTCCAGCAGCCAAGTCCAACACAGAATAAGACATAGCCAGGCCTTCTTAGCCCTCAGGGCCTTGCGGTGGGAGGGGGCATGTTGCCTATGGCTGCTAATAGTCTAGGAGCTGTAATTCCTTCCTGGTGCATAAGGAGTGGTTTTCCCCCAGTGACAACCTATTGAACACACCTCTGCTTTCCCACACTGCCCTGATACAGTGGGCCCCCTGAGAAGAAGATGGGCATCAAGGCTTCTAACACTGCAGAGGTGTTCTTTGATGGAGTACGGGTGCCCTCTGAGAATGTGCTGGGTGAGGTTGGGAGTGGCTTCAAGGTCGCCATGCACATCCTCAACAACGGAAGGTTTGGCATGGCTGCAGCCCTTGCAGGTACCATGAGAGGCATCATTGCCAAGGCGGTGAGTACCCTGCCCAAATCCCTACTAGCCCCAACAGAAGTCTCACTGTCCCTTTGCCGTGTGTCCCTGCATGCATTCCCTACACTAGAAACTCCTCCCATACCAGCAGCCCGACTCGCCCAGCCCCGCTCTTAGGGAGACTGCAGAACCACACTGAACCACAACATGTGTACCCTCTTCCAGGTAGACCATGCCGCTAATCGTACCCAGTTTGGGGAGAAAATTCACAACTTTGGGCTGATCCAGGAGAAGCTGGCCCGGATGGTTATGCTGCAGTATATAACTGAGGTGACGGCCTCCCGAGCTGTTCTCCCTGGAGCCCTGTGGTTTTCTTCCCAGTCGAGTCAGACTACAACCCCCAGCAGCACCTGGGGCAGTGGGTCTCCAGCTTTACACCAATGCCCTAGGGGATGCGGGGAGGCATAGTCAGCTCAGCTTCCTCGGAAGGTGGAGAGCAATGATGTTCTGGTCAAATGCTGGCCAGCAGTACCTGAAGTTAATCCTGTCCCATCCCTTACCTCAACCCCTTTTAAGAAAACAAATACCTGAAAGTGCCTGAAGAACTGACCCAGAAGAACAAATATTTGCCTAACCTGACGAGTTAGGTGACTGGGTCTAACAAGCTAGGTCAGACCTGATCTTGAGGATCTGGGTGATCAGGCCAAGTCTGACACAGCCCTTTTCCACTTTCCTTCCCATGTCCCAACCATGCAACCTCAGTCCATGGCTTACATGGTGAGTGCTAACATGGACCAGGGATCCACAGACTTCCAGATAGAGGCCGCCATCAGCAAAATCTTTGGCTCGGTGAGGTCCCAGGCATGCAGGGAGGGAGAGTCCAGTTTGGGAGCTCAGCTCCAAAACCAGTCCCATCTGTTCTCTGTCCCTAGGAGGCAGCCTGGAAGGTGACAGATGAGTGCATCCAAATCATGGGGGGTATGGGCTTCATGAAGGTACAGTTCCGTCTTCTGCAGAGCCTCAGCTGGGCCAGGGGCGGGCAGGCACATCTCCGCAGAGGCACATGATCTGTGTTGCCCTGTGGTAGGAACCTGGAGTAGAGCGTGTGCTCCGAGATCTTCGCATCTTCCGGATCTTTGAGGGGACAAATGACATTCTTCGGCTGTTTGTAGCTCTGCAGGGCTGTATGGTAAGAGAGAGAATTGGGTGAGGTAGAGGTGAGGAGGACACTGAGTCCTGACTGCTGGACCCTCTTCCCCCATAGGACAAAGGAAAGGAGCTCTCTGGGCTTGGCAGTGCTCTAAAGAATCCCTTTGGGAATGCTGGCCTCCTGCTAGGAGAGGCAGGCAAACAGCTGAGGCGGTAGGCTTAGGGCCAGGGCCAGACCCAGGGGAGGGCAGGGCGGTGTATCGCAACTAACCAGTCATTCTCCCTCTTCCTCTCAGGCGGGCAGGACTGGGCAGCGGCCTAAGTCTAAATGGAATTGTCCACCCAGAGTTGAGTCGGAGTGGTGAGCTGGTAAGTAGCCAGGGGTCTAGGACAGCCTGCGTCAGGGGCTACAGCTGACGGCCCCTGAGCCCTGCACCTTTCCCACCTCTTCAGGCAGTGCAGGCTCTGGAGCAGTTTGCCACTGTGGTGGAGGCCAAGCTGATAAAACACAAGAAGGGGATTGTCAGTGAGTGAGCTCTGCCCTCCCACCCCTCCTGCCCTTTCCTCTCCTTGAGACTAACACTCCCACCCCCCACCCACCTACCCGACAGATGAACAATTTCTGCTGCAGCGGCTGGCAGACGGGGCCATCGACCTCTATGCCATGGTGGTGGTTCTCTCGAGGTGAGGAGGCAGGCAGGGAATGCCTGGGCTGAAGGGGGCCTGGGCCCAGATCCCAGCCAGCACAGATTTATTTTTGTCTCTTGCTCCCTGCCAGGGCCTCAAGATCCCTCAGTGAGGGCCACTCCACAGCCCAGCATGAGAAAATGCTCTGTGACACCTGGTGTATCGAGGTGAGACTCGGGGCTGCCAAGCTCAGGTGAGGGGCTAGAGGTACAGGCCCAAGCCCCTCCTTCCTCCCTGCAGGCCGCTGCCCGGATCCGAGAGAGCATGGCCACTCTGCAGTCGGACCCCCAGCAGCAGGAGGTCTACCGCAACTTCAGAAGCATCTCCAAGGCCTTGGTGGAGCGGGGTGGTGTGGTCACCAGCAACCCAATTGGCTTCTGAATACTCTTGGCCAGGGCCTGGCCTGGTTATGTGCCTTCCCTCAAGCCAAAGCCGAAGCCCTTCTCCTGAGGGCCCTGGTTTGTCCAAGGGGGCCTAGTGTTCCCAAGACTGTGCCTGCTCTCCAGAGCACTTAACTGCCTCACAAATAATAAAATTTCTAACAAGTCATCCTTCGCTCCTGTATGTCCGTTCTTTCCCTCCGCTGCCTGCCTCCCTCCCAAAGAAAGGAGCCAGAGGCGTGGGGAGTTTGCCTCTATTGCTTTATTTGGTGTTTTATACAAGTGACTAAAATAAATAGAGTAACAAAGGCAGCTACACGGCCCAAATCTCCCAGCTTCCTCGGGCTGCTGTCTAGGAGCCTAACCCCAGGGTACCACTGACCACCCCCAACCCTGCACAGGGCAGGGCTGTGGGTAACTGGAGGAGGAGGTCACATTCTGGGGTTAGAAGAAGGGGCCCAACAGATGGGGATTCTTCATACAAAAGAGGAAATGCCTATTAAAAAAATAGTCCCAAAACTGTAAGAAACTCTATTTTAACCCCCAAAAAGGCTTATAAAAAAACAAAGCTAAAAATAATCAAAGGTCCCTTGTTTACCCGAGGGAAAGGGGAGGAACCAGGCACTGCTGGTGAGAGTCACAGTGGCCACGATCTCCTGTCTGGCAGCAGCCGGCAGGCTGAGCCCAGGCACTGTGAGAGCAAGCACATGATGGCCGGGACACCCAGTCACACACCAGGAGCACCAGGCCCAGCCTGGCCCATAGCGGGCTACATAACATCCACAAAGAACTCACTGGGATTGCCCATGGCCATATGGAAGCTTTGGCGGCTGGCTGTCAGTTCTGGGGGCACAGAGCCCAGGTCTCTGACTGGAGGGGCCCCCGGAGGCTGCACTGCTGGAGGGACTGGGGGTGGGGGTGGGGGCATCATGACCACCATCATGGGGTTATAGGGGAGGGCCATGCCAGGGGGTGGTCCATAGGGATGGAGCCCCGGGTGGGCTCGGAGATTAGGGGCACCCCCAGTTGAGCCTCTGGAGGGAGGAGGGCCCCCATCCCCAGTCCCACTTGGGTCCCCACCCCGCCGAAGGCTCCCCCCTCGGCTGGAGGGCTCGGACTCACTGCCACTGCCGGACTTGGACTCGGGGGCCCGCTCCTCAGGCCTCCCCGTGCGCCCTGCCCCCCCATCACTTCGTGTCGACCCACTGCTCCGGCTGCCTGTGGAGGGAGGAGAGGGGCAACTGAGTCCTCACCCAGGCTCCTCCCTGGCTCCCCTCTGATCCGCCCTCAGACCTGGCTTATCGGGTATCTGGGGGTGACTTACCCTCACTGTGCTGGCTGCTGGCACTGCCCCCACCATAGGTATACGACGAAAGCTCATGGTAGGGTGGGGGCTGCGGGCTGTAGGGGTGTGGGGCCGGGTACTGGTAGGAGAAAGTGGGCAGCAGGGGCCAGGGGGTGGCCCCAGGCAGAGGAGCCAGGGTGTCCTGGTCTGAGGCCCCACTGGAGCCATCGTTGTCATTGAGAGACAGGTTAACTAGGTCTGGAAAGCAAGGGAAGAGAGTAAGAAATCACTGCTTCAAAGAGGCTAGGGCCCTAAGACACTGAATGAGAGGACCTGGGAACAGTTCTCCCAGACCCACCCACAATGGGGCTCGAAACAGGGGTTCAAAAGGGCCTCTGACAGGAAACTCCCATCTACTTCTGCCATGAGGGCAGGGGCACAGCTAGGGCCACCACTAGCCCATGCCTCTGCGGGACTCAGGAAGAGGTGCACCTTCCCCCGGTGGACAGTCCTGCACCTGGCGTGGTTTGTCCAGCAGCGCATGGGCGGACGTCAGCCCCCATCCTCGGCCAGTGCAGGACCTAGTTCGGGACACACGCTGCTCGACCATCCATGGTGGCCCTGGCTGCGGTTTCTGGGCTAGGTCTAGGGTTGGAGAGGCAGAACAAGGCAGGAAGAGCCACACTCCCAGAGTCGGGGCAGGGGGACTCACAGCTCTCACAGCCACCACTGAGGTCTCCGAAGACGTAATAGCACTGCTCAGAGAAGGTGATCTTGTTGACGGTGTGTCGGATCAGGCCGGCTTTGAGCAGCCCACTGGCGTATTTTCGGGCCTCCCGCCGCTCTGGAAAGCCCTCCACATGATGGTAGAGCCAGTCAACCACATCCGAGCCTAGGGGTACCCACAGTGGAAAAACGCCTCAGGTTCTCCTTCCAACTCCTGCTCTCACCTCTGCCTGTGCTGTTCCCGGCTTCGGTCGCCTCCTCCTCCCCTTCTCCAGTCACCTGCCCAGGACCCAGCCATACCCAGAAAGGCATTAGGGATGGTGATCTTGAGCCACATGCGGTCCCGGACTTCCAGCCCAGACTCTGGAGCTGCCATGGCCTTAGTGACCGATGCCATGTCTGTGTGGATGGAGAGACTCCGGCCCTCACAGCCTGGCAGAGGAGACAATGGGGCATCAGAGGCAGGGTCACTCCCACAAGGGCCATGGGTCACACCACTTTGGGGCAGCCCTCTGGCAGGAGGGTGAAATGAGGTGGGCTGGCGGCTCACCATCAGGCAAAGAGGATCCCGATGTAATGGTGCTCATGGAGGAGGAGCCTGGGTAGGCTGGGAAGGTGCCAGTCAGAGCCGCGGAGTGGGACACCCAGGCAGCAGGGTCAATTGGCTGGATGGGCTCATCTGGGACAAAGATGGTACCAAAATGACCCCTTCTCAGTCCCCAAAAGCCAGCCCAGTCCCTCCCTGACTCAGCCTCCTGTTCCACCTCTGCCTGGACCCTCCTCCACCAATTCCCCATGACCAGAGGCCAGCCCCAGCCTCTGGGCCGCCCCCACCACCAACTTCAGGCCCCTCCCTGAGTGTCACTCACTTCGGGGGAGGGTGAAGTAGGCCTGAGGAGAGGGATCCCAGCACTTGGCAACAGTCAGCACGATGGGGCTATGGGAAAGAGAAGGCCAGTCATGGGCACAGAGGAAGAAGAGGCCTGGGGTGAGGGGTGCTGAAGCAAGGCTGAATTAAGAGACACAAAGATGGGGAGAAGCCAGCATGTCTCAGCTGGGCTAGGGAAGGTGAGGGTGGAAGGCACCACAATGTGGATGACTCATCAACATGGAAACTCTTAAAAACATACTGCCAAGTGAGACAAGAGAGTACACGCTGTACAATTCCATTCACAGAAAGTCCAAAGACAGGTAAAACAAAACTGCGCTATTCAAGGATACATGCAAGGGTGGTAACTATGGAGGGAGGCAAAGCTTTTCTTTGTCGTGGTGATGACCGAGGAAGTCAGCAGAGTGACTACCCCTGGGGGGTGAGGCATTGGGGAGCAGGAAGGGGCGTCTGTGGAGGAGGATCTAGGGCGTCAGCAATCTCTATTTGATGGTCTAGGTGGCGGTGACATGAATATTCACTCCAGTATTATTTGCTACATCACGAATTTGTTTCATGTACTTTGAGTGTTATGTCTTACCCCCCATTTTTTTTTGAAACAGAGTCTTGCTCTGTTGCCCATGCTAAAGTGCAGTAGCATAATCTCAGTTCACTGTAACCTCTGCCCCCGCCCCGGAGTTCAAGCAACTCTCCCGTCTCACTCCCCACTAGCTGGGACTACAGGAGAGCACCACTATACTCAGCTAATTTTTTTTTTTTTTTTGAGATGGAGTTTTCGCTCCTGTTGCCCAGGCTGGAGTACAACGGTGCAATCTTGGCTCACCGCAACCTCGGCCTCCCGGGTTCAAGCGATTCTCCCGCTTCAGTCTCTCGAGTAGCTGGGATTACAGCATGCGCCACCACACCTAACTAATTTTATATTTTTTAGAAGAGACAGGGTTTCTCTATGTTGGTCAGGTTGGTCTCGAACTCCTGACCTCAGGTGATCCGCTCGCTTTGGCCTTCCAAAGTGCTGGGATTACAGGTGTGAGCCACTGCCCCTAGCCATTTTTGTATTTTTAGTGGAGTTGGGGTTTCACCATGTTGGCCAGGCTGGTCTTGAACTCCTGACCTTAGGTGAACCACCCACCTCAGCCTCCCAAAGTACTGGGATTACAGGGGTGAGCTACTGGGCCCAATTGTCTTACCACTTATTAAAATTGCAAAACAAAAAGTTAAAGGGGAAAAAAAAAAGGACTGAGGACCTGCAGCCTGCTCAGCAACTCACCCAGGCTTGTGCACGATGTCCCTCAGCACCCGCACGGCGTCATCATTGCTCATGTTCTCAAAGTTCATGTCATTCACCTGGAAGTGAGGGGAAGGGGGTCAGAGGCCAGGTGGGAGAGGCTGAGGGCCCCCACACAGGGCAGCTCAATGGCCCTGCCCCAGCACACCTGCAAAAGCATGTCCCCTGGCTCAATGCGCCCGTCGGCCGCCACGGCCCCACCCTTCATGATGGAACCAATGTAGATGCCTCCATCTCCCCGCTCATTGCTTTGGCCCACAATGGAGATGCCCAGGAAGTTGTACTTCTCTGTGGAGAGAGGCCGTGTGAGGGTAGGAGGCCCCAGCCGCAAGCCCCGGAGAGACCAGGCCCTCCCCACACCCTCACCACAGGCTCTCCCCATACCCATGTTCAGCGTGACTGTGATGATATTGAGAGACATGGTGGAATCCGTGACACTGCTGAAGGATGAGGTCTGTGGTGGGAAAAGAAGGAGCTAGAGTGCCCTTCAATAACCCAGGATAAACCCTGGAGCTCTGCTGGTGTCCTGGCACCACCCAAACCAAGGCCCATGCCCCACCTTCTCCCAGCACCAGTCTTCCCATGGGAACCCCCTCACCCTCTCCAGGCGGGATGGCCGCTGTTTCCTCCGCCGCCGGTGGCGCTTCAGGAGGCGGGAGGCGCTGCTCTGCTCCGTGGAGCTGCTGAACCTGTCAGGAAGTTGGGAGGAGAGCAAACGTAAGCCAAAGTGGTCATGGGGCCAAGAGAAAGAACAAGAGGACTGACCAGAGGAGGAAAGCGGGGACTGGGCACGCTGGGGAGAGCTGCAGAGCCGCACCTGCTCATGGTATCCTCCTCGTCCGAGTCCCCTAGGCTGGTACTCTCCAGCTCGCTGGTCATGAGGGTAGAGGAGCTCTCATATCCAGCCAGGTGGCGCTCCAGCCTTGAGGGGCCACCGGTCCTGTGGCCCCCAGCTGCAATGGATAGGAAGCTCAGGAACCAAGCTTCCCCCTGCTCACCCCACCAAGCCTGGGGTCTGGCCCAGCTCTTCCCCGTCCCCAGGCCTGCCCCTCACCGCCATGCTCACTGCTGTCTCTCCTTCGAGGCCGCTCCCGCCTCAGTGACACTACTGACTCGGTTTCTGTCTCAGGCTCCAGATTCTCATGGCTGCTGGACACATTAGGGCTGGACAGGCAGAGATGGTTTCCAACCCACATCAGGAGAACAGGTCTCCGGATCCCAGGCACCCCCTACCAAAAGGCCTGGATTCCCTCCTCATCTCCCTCCCCTGCAGTCAAGGATCCGAAGGACTCACTGGAAGGATGGAGGCCTCGAGTCCCCAATGCCGCTGGTCCTTTCAGGTGGCAAAGGCGGTAAAGGTGGGGCTGGAGGCGCCAGTTCTGTCCGAGGCTCATAGGCTGGAGGAGCCATCTCGGGCTGGGGATTATCTGAGGACACCAGCTAGAAGGGTGCAAACGATAAACAGTGGCTCACCTGGGAGTGGGAGTGGAACAGATGGCAGTAAGTCAAAGAATTAGAAAGGGTCTCAGAGAGCTGGAGAAAAGCAAAAAAACCTAGCAAGTATTAGAGACTCCGAAAGGAGAAAGCTGAGGGCCTCTCCCTGGCTCTCCAAACAGGAGGTAAAGAACCAGGGCCAGACGGGCGC
The DNA here is from genome assembly GCA_963573385.1 of Cacajao melanocephalus. NCBI lineage: Eukaryota > Metazoa > Chordata > Mammalia > Primates > Pitheciidae > Cacajao > Cacajao melanocephalus. The sequence goes on from CAUYLG010043866.1 coordinate 34,504, forward strand.
TGTGGCTCACCCCTATAATCCCAGCACTTTGGGAGACTGAGGTGGATGGATCACAAGGTCAGGAGTTCAAGACCAGCCTGACCAAAATGGTGAAACCCCGTCTCTACTAAAAATACAAAAAATTAGCTGGGCCTGGTGGTAGGCGCCTGTAATCCCAGCTAATCAGGAGGCTGAGGCAGAGAATTGTTTGAACTTGGGATGCAGAGGTTGCAGTGAGCTGAGACTGCAGCACTGTACGCCAGCCTGGGTGATCTAGCAAGACTCCATCTCAAAAAAAAAAAAAAAAAAAAAAAAAGAGGCAGGGCCACTAACACCTGGCCTGGGGGAGGGCTACAGAAACAGACTGAGGCTTGGAGGAGCCTGGCAATGCTGAGGGGACCTGGCCCTAGGCGTCACAAACTCTTACCCAGGATACCACCCTTCCATTGAAGCAGGGGAGGCGGGCATTGTCATCTGAAATTTCTTCCTTCACCACCCTGCCAAGAGACAGTGTAGAGGTCGGTGAGCTGGACCAGCCATCCCCACCCCTAACCCCCCTCAAAGTTTCTTCCAATCTTCACCTGGATATTGACTTTCTCCTTCCCTGTTCAGGTCTTCTCTTACCTGGAAATAACTCACTCTGACACCTAAGAAATCTCCAAACCCAATCTCTTTTCCTTATTTCTCCTCTCCCCAACGCACACTCTGGGGCACAGTGCTGCTCCAAAAGACCTCCCTGAGTCTGATTCAAACCTCTCAATGCGATTTCAAAGGCAATGCCCCATGCTGATGCAGCTGCCTAAGACATCTATCCAACTTAGAAGCCTAGCTAGTAGCCTCCTCTCAAGCCCATCCTGTTCCTTACAAACCTTCCAACAAGGCCAGGCATGGTGGCTCACACCTGTAATCCCAGCTCTTTGGGAGGCTGAGGCCGGTGGATCATCTGAGGTCAGGAGTTCAAGACCACCCTGGCCAACATGGGGAAACCCCATCTCTACTAAAATACAAAAATTAGACGGGTATGATGGCAGGTGCCTATAATTCCAGCTACTTGGAAGGCTGAGTTGGGAAAATCACTTGAATCCGGTAGATGGTGGTTGCAGTGAGCTAAGACCACACCACTGCACTACAGACTGTGCAGCTGAGACTCTGTTTCAAAAAAAAACCCAGGCTGAGTGCAGTGGCTCATGCCTGTAATCCCAGCCCTTTGGGAGGCTGATGCAGGCAGATCACAAGGTCAGGAGTTCCAGATCAGCCTGGCCAACACAGCGAAACCCCGTCTTTACTAAAAATATAAAAATTAACTGGGCATGGTAGCACACGCCTACTTCGGCTACTCAGGAGGCTAAGGCAGGAGAATCACTTGAACTTGGGAGGCAGAAGCTGCAGTGAGCCAAGATCACGCCATTGCACTCCAGCCTGTGCAACAAGAGTGAAACTCTGTCTCAGTAAAAAAAAAAAAAAAAAAACAAAACAAAAAAACCTGGCTGGGCATGGTGGCTCACACCTGTAATCCCAACACTTTGGGAGGCCAAGGCGGGAGGATCGTGAAGGTCTGAAGATAAAGACCATCCAGACTAACACGGTGAAACCCTATCTCTACTAAAAACACAAAAATTAGCCAGGTGTGGTGGCATGTGCCTGCAATCCCAGCTACTCGGAAGGCAGAGGCAGGAGAATCACTTGAACCCAGGAGGCAGAGGCTACAGTGAGCCAAGACTGCACCACTACACTCCAACCTAGGCAAGAGAGCGAGACTCCACCTCAAAAAAAAAAAAAAATCCAAAAAAAGTCTTCAGTCTTCACCTAAGTCTCTCCTCTTATACTTTCCTTTAGTTTTTTCTTTCTTTTTTTTTGTTTTGTAAGAGACAGGGTTTCACCATATTGGTCAAGCTGGTCTCAAACTCCGAACCACAGGTGATCACCCCGCCTTGGCCTCCCAAAGTGCTGGGATTAAAGGCGTGAGCCACTGCGCCTGGCCCTCCTTTAGTTTTTTCTAATTTACTTCTAGAGGACTGTTCTTTGTTGGGTAAAAACACCCATTAGAGGCTGGGCATTATGGCTCATGCCTATAATCCCAGCACTTTGGGAGGCCAAGGTGGGTGAATTACCTGAGGTCAGGAGTTCAAGACCAGCCTGGCCAACATGCCAAAACCCTTTCTCTACTAAAAATACAAAAATACCGGGTGAGGTGGCTTGCCTGTAATCCCAGCACTTTGGGAGGGCAGGGCAGGCGGATCACTTGAGGGCAGGAGTTTGAGACCAGCCTGGCCAACATGGTGAAACCCCATCTTTAAAAAAAGGAAAAAAATATATATATATACATATATATGTGTCTGTATATATATATATATATATATATACACAAAAATTAGCTGGGCATGCTGACGCACACCTGTAATCACAGATACTCAAGAGGCTGAGGCAGAAGAATTGCTGGAAGCCGGGAGGCAGAGGTTGCAGTAATCCGGGATCACTCCACTACACTCAAGCCTGTGAGACACAGCAAAACTCCATCACAAAAACCCATTACATCAAGCAATGGAAGCTCCTCATTAGACTGAAAGTTCCCAAGGAGAGGGCAAGCTAAGCTTCCCATTCCCCTGTGCCTCATCTGGCACAAAATTCTGCACAAAGCAATCTGCTCAGCCTGACAGATCCCAAGGCCCGGCCTTGCGGTCATCTCTCCAATAGGTTCCCCATAGTGGACTAGACTTGACCCTTCTTCTTGACCACAACATCAAATCATGAACACTCACTCTGGTCAACACCATGTCCTAGCCACACAGCACACAGTGACACTTAGGCATTAACAAATACTGTTGGCTAAATAAATCAACGTATAAATCAGACTCTGCCCTAGTTGTTCCTCTCTCTCTTTCCATACACACCCTTGCCCCTAAATTAAAACACCTTGTCTGATTAACCCTTTGGCCTAATATGGTTATGGGAGCCAAGATATATGCCAACTTAATCAATGTGCCAACACAGCCTAGTCACTACCAATCTGTCTCAGCATAATGTAGGATTCTTTCCAATATAACATAATCTCAGCATAGCTCAGTCCACTCTAAGACAAATTATTCCGTATCATCATAACCTACTTTATAGTCAGCCTCAATACTAATAATGACAATTACCATTCACCAAGAATTTACCGTTTGCCACACACCCTACCTAAGCATTTCACTCTGTGATTTTCTCCATGTCACAGAAGAGCTCAAGACAAAATTTAAATGAATTGTCCAAGAGTACATTGCTAACAACCAGAATAACCTTTTAAAACCCACACTATCCCAACTTAATCCAGCCTGCCTTCAAAAAAGCAGAGGTTGAGGACCCAGAGGGCTCAGTCCCAAAGACTGTAAACACAAAAGGGCTTTCTCTGCATTATTTTTACAATCCCATCTAGTCCAAGATATCCCTGAATGTCCCAAATTACCTTAGGAGCCCAATCTATTCTAGCACAGCCTACAATGTCCCCATACGCAGCTGTCTGCACCAGTATAGACTAGAATACCCCAATACAGCTGCCTGTACTAGCATGGGCCCCAACAGCCTTGTCTGCCCCTATACGGAGTGCTCCAATAAAACCACGTCTTGCCCCAAGAGAAACCAGGATTAATCAGTACAACCCAGTAGAGTCTATAATAATCCAAGCTTCTTTTTTTTTTGTTGAGACAGAGTCTCCCTCTGTCACCCAGGCTGGAGTGTAGTAGCACAATCTTGGCTCACTGCAACCTCTGCCTCCTGGGTTCAAGTGATTCTCCTGTCTCGGCCTCCCGAGTTGCTCGGACTACAGGCGTGTGCCACCACACCCGACTAATTTTTTGTATTTTTAGCAGAGACGGAGTTTCACCCTGTTAGCCAGGATGCTCTCGATCTATTGACCTCGTGATCCGCCCGCGTTGGCCTCCCAAAGTGCTGGGATTACAGGCGTGAGCCACCGCGCCCGACCATGGCCCAAGTTTCTCCACGATATTCTACTCCAGGGCAGCCTAGAACATCCCAATAGAGCACTCTTTCCATCAGTACAGACTAGAATATCCCCCCCAAAATCCTGTCTGCTCTAGTATACGCCAGAATGTCCCAAGTTGACCCAGTATAGCCTTATCTACATCAAGAGATTCCACAATATCCCTACATAACCTGTGGACAACATGCAGGACTCCTGAGAACGTAGTAAACGACCAGACAATGGATCAATTTACTCAGTACAGTCTAGAATACTCCAAAATAAGCCAGTATGCCCCCACCTATTCCAGTAGAACGTAATCTTCTCTAATCTGGTTTAGGATATCCTAGTCTGTCCGTGTGCCTCGATCTATCCAAGCATAACCTTGTCCATCCTGGCATAGTCAACCCACCTCACCATAGTACAATCTGCTCCACCATAGGCCAGAAAATCCCAGTGTGGCCCAAAGTAGATGTGTGCCCCTCCACGTCGCCCAATCCACTCTAGCAAAGCCCCCGTCGGTCCTATGTAGGCCTTGCGCTCACCCAAAATCCTGATCCATAGACTTGAAAAAGTACTTGGCGCCCGCGGGCCGCTGCAGAACGCTCTTGAAATCGCCTAGGGTGATGCGCTCGGCAGGGACAGGGATCTTCACCAGGTAGGGAGTTTCTTCTTCATCCAGATGGTAAATCACCTTCGTCTCCCCAACCCCACCGCCCCCAGTGCTGCTGCCCGCCATGGTCTCGCCCGCGCGCTCCCGGTCTCTGCCGCCCACCCAACCGGGCAAATGGCCCCTGCCGCGCCTGCGCACACGCGCAAATCGACGCGAGAGCGTGGACAGGACCGACCTAGTATGGGAGAAAGGCAAAGGAAAGAAAGCGGGGGTCGGCAAGGGTGGCGGGCCGCGGGGTGCGACTCAGAGCCACGGTCTCAGCGGTAGCCGCGCGCCATCGCCGCCGACGTCGCGAGCCCCTCCAGGTTCCCGCCCACCTCTCCTCATGTCACGTGACCCAAGCGCGCCCACCCCGCGCCGCCCTGTCACGTGACCCCGTCAGTCACGTGACCACCGGACTCCTCCTAGCGCCCCCGCCACGTGATCGCTGCCTTCAGCAACGGTCTCCCAGCCCCCAAACGGGTAGCCTAGCCGAGGTCCTGCGTGCACCCTGGCTAAACTGGCCTCTGCCCTCAGGAAGCAGACGATCGGCTCCCACCCTGCTTTACCCTACCCAGGCGGGAACGCGAAGCAACTCTGACCCGCAGGAGTGTGCGTGCAGGGAGTGAAGGTGGGGATTGTGGGGGTTCCTAGACTCGAGTGGGGAGGGACAAATACAATGAAAGCTCTAAGGTGGCTTACTCGGGTATCTTGGGGGTGGGAAAGGCCCAGTGCCGTGCCATCTTCAGATTGGACTTTGAGAGGTGGGTTTCAGCCCCACCTCCAGCTAGTCTTCAGCCACCTCTTCCAAAGCCTCCCTCCCAAGCAGGACAGTGAGGGCTATAAACACAAAAGAGCCCACTCTGCTTTATTTACAACACGCAGGCTGTCTGTACAAACAGCGGCCAATATTATTAAAAACAAAAGAGGTGAATGAGAATCGTCACCTTTCTGCTTTCCTTCCTCGCTTGGCCAGGCTCTAGTACTCCACCTTTGAGCTGCCATGCCCAATAGGGGAAGTCCAAAATTAAAAATACAACCGATGTAGAAGAAAATAAATGGGGAGTGAAATAGAAGAAAAGATGAGGGAGGGGAGTGCTAATATTTACACTAGAGTTTTATAGACAACTGTCCCATTCCATCCCAATTCCATCCTGACCCAGAAAATGATGGTGGCAGGTCCGAGAGACAGAGATTGTGTCTAGAGACACAGACAGCCTCCCACCCCCAACTGTAATGGGTCCAATTTCAAATCCACAGAGTGGGGAGGAAGGAGAGGGTAGGAAAGTGAGACATTCATTTTCAAACAAGTCTCCTTTGGGAATTCCTGCCTTGAAGTGCGGACAGTATCCAAGCTCCAGGGGATAGGCTGAGGTCCCTGAGGCTCAGTTCCCAAATCGCGTTGTCATTTGGAAGTTCCAGCCTATAGTTGGTGCCGTCAGGGCTCTCCAGATTTGGGAGGCCCCCCTAACCGCCGGGCCTCTGGCCTCAGTTCCTTGCATTTCTGGCAATAGAAGAAGTCAGGGACATTGGTCTTCTTAATCTTAGCACAGGAGAGGTGGATCCACGTCCCACACAGGCTGCACTCAATCATGGGCCGCCCTGCAAAGGGCTTTCGGCAATAACATGTGATGAGATCCCATGAGTCATCACCTAGGAAAAAAAGGTTTGTTTGGTATTCTGTTAGAGCTGTTTTTGGATTCACAACACCATCAAACCCATCGTCCCAGCCCAAACCTCTCACCTGATTCTACCATGATGTCCTCGTCCATGACCCGCATCTCGCCTTCACTGGAGCTGGCATCTCCATCTTGGCTTGTTTCAGTGCTGCCCACCTCCTTGCTTTCACTGTCAGGAGGAGGGACGCCTTCAGGGTGCACCGTGGCAGGGGGCCTAGGAGCCTCTGGGGGTGCTGGGAGTACAGGGGCTGGGGCTTCACCCCCTACCACTGTTGCCATCTCTTCTTCTTCTTCCTCTTCCTCCTCTTCCTCCTCCTCTTCAGAGTCTGTATCACTGGGGGGTGCCTGGGGAGGCCCAGGAGGTGGGAGTCTATCCCCCCGTTCTGCCTTTTTTAACTTCCGCTTCTTGCTCTTCTTGATTCGAGACCTCTTTTCCCCATCCCCAGGAGTTGGCCGAGGCCTCCGAAGCACCCCAAATCCAGCCCCAGCTCCTGGCCCCAACTTTCGGTTCTTTCGGTCCTTCTTTCGAGGAGGATGGGAGAGGTCCCCCTGGGAAAGGGGCACTGGGGTAAGACCAGCAGGGGGCCGGGAGGTATGTGTCAGGGATGTGGGGGACAAAGGAGATGCCACTTTGGGCCCATCCAGATCAAATAGAGAGTCCTTGAGCTTCATCTTCTCAAGCAAGGTAGCACTGTCGGGGGCCTGCAGGCGAGAGAAAGTGGACCTTGGGGGTCCTGGCTGAGTGGGACCTGCTTGAGCTGCCCTTCTCTTGGATGACTTTGCTTTCTTAACAAAAGTCTGGATGGTTCGAAGATCTGAGGGGGCTGAGTCCCAGCCATCACTGTCTGCCGCACTCTCTCCTCGCAATGGAGAGCTGGAGCCAGAGGCTGGCCAGTCACTTTCCTTAAAAGGGGGAAGAGACCAGGGTCAGCAGAACCCTAGGGTCAGCAGAACCCTAGTGTCATCTCAGCCCCTCCACAAACCCAGCTTGAAAAAAAGCAGGGACCCAATTTACCCCAAAATGTCCTACGACAACCACTAAATCCCACTGTGCTCCAAAACCTTCTCCCCACCCCAATTCCCATCAGCATGTCCTCACTTTCATGTTACTGCCACCCTCCAGTCTGCTACCTCACCGCTGCCCCTGCCCAAGACCTTTGGAACACTGTATCCCCCACATCAGAGCCATGTGTCCTTAGCTCTATTTCTGTACAGCCTCATTTGTTACCATTTTCATCTCCCTAAAATTTATCCATCAACATCTTCCATTCACAGCACCTCAAGAGTACGCCAAAATCTTGACCAGTGCCTCCAAATCCCCTTTTTCACTGCTCTTCAAGCTAGCTATCCCTAAATCCCCTCCTCAAACACCAGCTTTTCTACCACAGCCCTAAGCGTCTCCAACTTCCTAGTCTTAAAATTTTTAGGGGCCCCTCCTCCAAGAAAAGCAATACAGCTCTACTTGAACAACAGGCGCTCTATAGTCCCATCACACCAGCCTCAAGTCAGTAATTCTCCTGTCCCTACCTCTTTGCTAGGGGGGATGTAACCAGCATATGCCAAGACAAAACTGCAGAATTTGTTGAAATCCTCAATTGTTCTCCGCCGTTTCTCCGGTGGCTGAAAGGAAGAAGACATGGATCACATGGAAAGCCACACAGTTTAAGAAGGGTATTCCCAGAGCCACAGTACCTAAGTGAGCAGTCTAGAAAAGGGGGGGCAGGGGGGCGTTGTCAGGCAGGGATAACTAGGCTGCAAAGGTAGGGGAAACCTCACCTGAGTCTCTGGCTTAAGGGTCGGAGGTGGATCTGAAAAAGCAATAAAAGCTGAGTCAAGACACTAGGAAACTGTCTGTGTAAAACTCCCCCTCTAAACGCTGCGGTTCCCAACTGAACCCCCTGCTCTCTCCCAGGTCCCTCTGCCAGGCCAGCAGGCCCCCAGCTGTGTTGGATCCGCCCCTGCTCCCCCTTCTGCCCCGCGAGGGGCGGAGCCTAGGCGCGGCGCCCTCTGAGGCCTCGCTATAGCGCTCCCCTTCCCCCAACCGGAGGCCCGGCGCCCCGCCCCCCCAACTCACGGTCTCTCTCGACTCCAGTCTACTCGGATCCCTCAGCGCCCCACCCCACCTTACTGCTCCCGGGGCCGCGTCCCGGCCGCCGCCCGCCGCCCGCCGCCCGCCGCCCCCGTCCTTCACACGCGCCCGGAGCCCAGAGTTCCTACCCAGCCGCGCTCCACCGCCTAGGGCCTTCCGAGACCGCACACGCCGCCCGCCGACCCCCAGGGTCCAGGATGACCACGCCGAACAGCTCCCCGCCCTCTGGCCCCTTCTACTCGAGCACGCGGTCCGGCGCGCCCCTCACCCCCACCCCAAACACACACAGGCACACGTATCCAACGCTACTTCGCGGCCGGGACAGACCAGGGAGCTCTAACCCGGACGCGGCCCCACCTGCCCCCCCCCATACCGCGCTCCCCACAATTTCGCTGTCCCTCCGCCCCCATCCGGGGCTTTGGCCCCTCCCCGTCTCGAGCTCCTCGGGCTCCCCGCCGGGCCCCCCGGCCCCGTTCCGAGCCCTCTCCGGCCGCCGCCCCCCCTCCGCCCCCGTACTCACCACCCAGTCACTAGGCTACGGACCCCTCAACTCCAGCACCTTCCGCCCAACCAGCTACCCCCTCTCTCTCCACAGCAGCCACCGCTGCTGCCGCCGATGCCCCCCTCACCCTCCGCAACTCCCAGGCTCTAACCCTCGCAGACCAACCCTACCCCCCACAAGCAAGTCGCCGGTCTTAACCCCCCCCCACCCCGCCCCACCACCCCCTACAACTACCCAGTTCGCCTCGCTTCCTGGCTCGCTTGCTCCACAACTACCCCCCGGTACAGGTCTGTCTGCCGTAGACAATACCCAGACCCCCTCTTCTCCCCACAACTACCTGCCCACCCCTCCGACAATCACCGAGCATTCTCCGGCGGCAACTACTCGGAGCTCCGGCACCACCGCTACAAACTACCCCACCTCGGCGAACTACCGGGCCCCTCACTCAGCCTCTTCTACGTCCTCCCTTAGCAACTCTCCGGCCACCGGATTCCCCCAACCTCCCTGTTCCAGGGCCCCAATCTGCCGGTGGCCCTTTCGGCCCCTAGCCCCCGAGGCTCCGGGTTTCCAGCTCCTATCCCCCGCACCCCCACACCGTCTGATCTCCAACTCCCCTAGCCCAGTCTCCCACTCCTCTTTCTCCAAGGTCTCTCAACTCGTCGCTCTCCCACCTCCAGGGCCAGGCTCCCGACCCCCTCCCCGAACTCCCCCGCTGGGCTCCGGGGCTCGACCTCCTCAAGTTTGCCAATTGATTCCTCGCCCGCCCCCCGCCGGCTCAGCGCTCCGTGCCGGTCTAGAGCTCACCTTCGGGGCTGGGCTCCGCCATGGCTTCCAGCATCGCCCCCTCCCCTCCTCCCGGTCCGGCGCCCCCCTCCCCGGAGCCGGGGATCCCGGTGCCGCCTCTACTGTTCGGTGCTCCTACTGCTTCGCTCCACAGAAGTGTCCGCCTCAGCCCGGTTGAGACTCGAGTCCGCTAGCCGCTGCCGCCACCTCCCTCTACCACTGCCTCCCGCACTCCCGGACCGGGCCCCCTCCCCCCGCGCCGCCGGCCGCCTGCTCCCTCCTCCTCCTTCTCTCTCCTCCCTCCCTCCTCTTCTCTCCCTCCTCCCTCCGCCGGCGCCGAGGCGCAGTGCACCAAGGGTTTTGTAGTCCGTACGGGGATAGCGGAAAAGGGACCGCATGAGCCTCTGGAACTTTGATTCCCAGAAAGCCACGGGCTGGCGCAGGCGCACCAAGCAGCTCCCCTCCCCCGGGGAGTGGCGGGGAGACCGGGAGCCGGCGGGGAGAGCGGAAATGCGCGCACAGACCCCTGGGAGATGTAGGCTGGGCGGGACGATGAAAGAAGAGGAAGAAGGGATTAGAACTCTCGGCCACCATACTGCCTCGTTCTGCAGCTTCTTTCTCCCCCAGGGGACCGCCCCACTTCCGGCCTGAGGGAGAAATGATTGCTGGGAGATGAAGTACTCCTGGCGATAATGGCTCGCTCCTCCCAGTCTTCTCCGTCCCTGATTCCACTCCTCCGGATCCCACTCGCCGGCAAAACTCTAACCAAGTAACATGCAACTGAGAACAGCCGTTTTACCAGCTCCCACACATGAAAATATCTTCCTTAATTAAAATGTTCTAATAAATGTCCACCTAAAGCAGGTACTTTCGAACTTTCTCCACGGGAACCCACAGTAAAAAACCAGTATTTTTTACATAAGCATATTTAACATTTAGCTTCACATATGTGTCATAAAACTAAAGTTTTATGAAATGATACTCAATATTCCATTCCATTACAACAAAATCACCCTCTTTTTGCAGACAGGGAAAAGCCCAACATGAACAGAATAAACCAAAATATACTTCTATCCCTCCAGCTTGTACCCATTACTCTTCTTTCCCCACCACTGAAACCCACTGACGCCTTGGAAAGACTAAAAAACAGCGGGAGGAGGGGAGCAACACAAGGCAAAATTCAGTTCAGCTTGGTGGTTTCTTCTTTATTGATGTGCCTCCTACCTTCCCCCTACAATTTCAGTCCCTTCCAACTACCCCCAAAAAAGAAGGTAGTGAAAGGAAGGGATTGCTGGGGTTCTGAGCCCCTTGGGCAGTCAGAAAGGGAACAGAAACCAAAACAATCACTAGATGTGACAGAGACTGACAATCAAGAAGTCTAAAGCAGAATGGGAAAGGCGGGCAGAGAAAGGGGAAGAAAGGAGAAGGGAGAGGTACAAGATGCCAACTCCACCATTACCCCTCCTAAGAGAGGCTGGAGAGAAAGCCTCAATCATTAAGAAGTGCCGGTCCTGAATAAGGAAGGTGGTGTTTGAGCTTGAAGGAGGAGGAGGTCAAGAAAGGGGGGCCACCTCTCTCTTTGTAGAATGAGAGCCCCCTCCAGCTCAGGGGCAGCAGCTTCACAGACCGTAGACACTTTCGTCACTATAGGCAATGTACAGAAAGAAGTCTTCTTCATGGTGTTCCTGAGATGAAAGCAGAAAACTGTTCAGCAACTGGGCTCCTAACTTACTTCAACCAACCACCACCCAGACACGGTCTTCTAGAACCACAAACCAGTGCCCGACTCCTTCACTGACTCCAAGGACTAGCACACAAGCAGTATAATCTCTGCAGTCCTGGGCAAAAAGACCTTAAACTGTTTTCTGCTGTTCTGGAATGGGGAGGAGGACTGGGAAGAGTGCCGATAAGACAGTTCCTCTAGCTCACTGTTCTCTTTGCTTCTCTCTACTCCTTCTGTTCTGTCCAAACCCCCAACCCACTGCTATCATGAAATTTTAAGGCAAGTCAGGAAGCTAGTCCAAAACTACTGATGTAACAACACTTTATTCTGCTCAGGCTCTTCCAAGATTCCTCTCCAAAGCCTCCACCACTTCCCAGTCACCATACCTGGTAGAGTTGACCCATTGTGGCACTGGTGGGTGGAATGACATTGTTGACAAAGAAAAACAAGGCATCCTCAGCTCGGAGATGAATTCGCTTCCGGATCAAGAAGTAGAACTGACCAACTGCAAAAGAAACAAGGTGTGAGAAAGTCACAGAGGTCATAAATGCCCTCAAAAGAACAGCTGCTAGGTGGAGCCTCCTCCTGCAGAGTCTGCACTCCCACCCACAGGAAACAAGCCTGGGTCTTGGATCAGGTTCCCACCTGTGAGATCAGAAGGCACCAGGTATTTCTTTTTGTCCAGGTCTCCTATCCGAGCTTTGGGAGCCTTTTCTACTATCACCTGATAAAGAGAAGATGAAAATGAGGAGACAGAGGAATGCAGCCCCGCAGCTGCACCTGTCAAGAACTCAAGTAACGATAATCCTAGTACCTAAATTTACCCCAGACTCATCTCTTTGTCTTTGCACACGGGGTGCAGCATTGAGTCCCAGAGATCCTGACCTCACTGACTGGAGTTCATTTAAATATCCAGGATCCATCCCCCGAATAGGGCGTCACCATAAACAACTATCTTAATCAGATGGAGATGACTTGTCTGGGCCGACTAGTGTTTCAGTCTCGCAACCTCAACTAGCTGGGGGGAATGACCACTTGAAGCTCAGGCTGTCAAACTCTCTTAAGGCCTCCACTCACAAATGCCAAGGTTTCTCTCTCCTGTCTACATCCCTCTCTACCCCAGGTCCACCACTACCCCACTCCTTTCATCCTCGGTTCTAAGGACAGCAATTTCAGGCTCGCTCACAACCCCGCCATAGCCAGTAGCCTGATCCCCGCGCTGCCCGTCCCAAATCCAAGGCCAGGCTGTGGCGTCAGCGTAAGCGTCCCGCGCCCTCGGCCCAGGCTACTGTCCTCACCGGCACCCGGTCCGGGTATTTCTTTCGGATCTTCTCGCCCTCAGAGCGGCGCTTTTCGAACGGATGCTCTTCTTTGTACACGAACTTCATCCTCCCGGGAACCGGGCTGGACCGGGCTGGGCTGAGGGAACCCGGGGGGGCCGGACGGGGGGCGGCGGCGACAGCGGCGACGGGCGGGCGGATTCAGCGGAGCGATCCACGAATTTGCGCCACTTCCCTATTCACCAACCCCGCCCCCGACTATCAGGACGGCCCCCTCGCTAAGATACGCCACTACCTCATCGGCACTAACGCTGCTAGCGTAGCAACACCCACTGACCCGCCCCCTCACGCCATTAGCGTAATCGCTTTGGAATTAATGTGTGGGATACGCAGGTGACGTAGCAAAGATGGTTGGTTTTCGCTCATCGAAAATAACTCTAAATCTATTCCCCAACTTTCCCCTCAAGGCAGCTGGGGCTCAAGAGGAGTATGAGATGGTAATAATCATATGAGACTTGGTTCCCCAAGTTCCTTCCGGAAATAACGTAGAGGAACAGCAGAGACAATTACAAGGTTGGCTATTCACAAAACGCGTTGCTACGCTGAAGGCGGCCGTTGGCACCAAAACAAAGTAGTACCCAAGTGACAGAGATGATCTCCAGAAAAAAGAGTTCAAAAAGAAAACAGATGTTTGAAGAGATGTACAGAACGCTTGAGTGCCAGGAATGAGTAGACCAATAGGGACTGGAGAGGAGGTCCGAGAGGTAGGGACTACGCCAGCGCGGAGGAATACCGCAGTGTTTGAGTGAAATCATGTGATCTCAGAGGGCGGAGCGTCACGTGGCGGGTGCGGGAAGTAGAGCCGGCTCGGGAGGGCGCCGGGGAGGCGGGGCCAGCTGGGCGACATCGGGGAGGGGCCCCCCCCGTCGGAGAGCGGAGGTCGGGGTGCTAGCCGCCTGGGGACAGCGCCCGCTTAGCCTGTCCATATCAGTGCTCCCAGCGAAGCCCGACGTTTCTCTAGCTCTACGCCCTTCGGCCACTCAGGTTTCTGCTTTCCGCCTTCAATAGCCTACTGCTCCGAAGGTATCCTTCCACTCCCCACCAGCGCGCCCATCCTGTCTCTCGGCCCTTCCCGCCAAAGCATCTGGTATCCACCTTCACTAATGTATCCTCATGTTCAACACCACCTTTCCCCCTGCCCTCGAGTCCAGCGGCAGGCTCTTCCCCCTCTGCCCCGGAGACAGGGTGCATGTGAACAAAGTCCCCTCCCCTCACTTCCCAAAACCCCAGAGAAGGACCTAAGGGCAGCTTTGGTTTCAAAGTTATAATGCATGGTTTAAAAGAGAGGAAAGGAAAAAAAGAGACAAAACTGGTTACAGGTCTGAGGGAGTCTAAGGAGAGAAAAATAGAGTAAAGGGGGACAAATTGAGGGAAAAACCAGTGGCCCAAAATCCCGGTATCCCACCCACAGCCCAGCCCTTGGAGCAGGAGTGAAGAATTAGATCAGTTTTGTACAAGAGTTTTAAAAAAAATCAAATCACAACAAAGCTGACTTGGCTTCTCTTTGAGCCTCCTGGATCACCGTATGTCTGTCACTCTGGCCAGTCCTGCCTCTCCACCACAAACACTGTTTCAGCTCTCCTAGGCCTCCGCCTGTGTCCCAGTCTGGGGTTTCCACGGAGTGTGAACACGAAGTTAGAGTGAGGCTGCTTCAGAGCTCCCGGCCCATGCGTCCATCCAGACTCCCAAGTGGAGTGTAGGGCTCCCAAGGGCAGCAAGGGGTGGGACGGGCAGACCCTGCCCAGGCAGTCCTCACATTGGACAGGGCATCAGACGGCATCCCAAGGGCTCGCCCTCCGTTTCCCCCCCACCCCAACTCAGGTGGAGGGGGAGCAGCTGTCACCAGAGCCTATGTTGGTGAAGGTTTCGACTCAGCACGGAACGGACATCAGCGGTGAACCTGGGACGACAACGACAATAACTTGCATCGGTAGAGTACCTTATATTGATACCCTCATAACACTAATGTAAGATGCATCACTGGAGGGGTGGGGCATACATTATCACCATATTCACATGATTAGGTAGGTCCAATTTGCCCACAGCCTACTAGCTAAAGTGATGAGCTTTTAAGTAAGAAGACCTGGGTCCAAATGTTAAATTCTTAAGGGAAGAGAGCTAAGTAAAACAGGATAAATGTTTTTTTATTCCCTCTTTAGGATCCCCCACCTCCTCCTTTCCTCAGAAATCCAAGTGTCCAGAGCCCACTTCCCTTACCTGAGGGCATCCAGCATTGGGAGCAGGTTGAGAAGGGCTGTGTCGCTGGGGTCACTGAACCAGGATTTGATGGGGATGGCATTGTCTAGGGTAGGTAGGTGAAAATGCAGATGATAAAAAACAGAATTGAAGAGAGACTGGGTGTTTTTCTTTTACTGGAGGGAAGGAGGAATTATTACTTAAAAATATATACCTCCCACTACCGGAAGTCAACAACCTAAGTAAAACTTTCCTGATTTATGCTCCAAAATAAAATTAAGTTTTTTGGTTTTTTTTTAAGACTCAGTCTCGCTCTTCTCCACCAGGCTGGAGCGTAATGGCACAATCACGGTTAACTACAACCCCCACCTCCTGGGTTCAAGCAATTCTCCTACCTCAGTCTCCCAAGTAGCTAGGATTACAGGTGCCTGCCACCACACCTGGCTAATTAATGTATTTTTAGTAGAGATGGGATTTCACCATGTTGGCCAAGCTTGTCTGGAACTCCTGACCTCAGGTGATCCGCCCGCCTCAGCCTCCCAAAGTGCTGATGAAAAGAGGCGCAAGCCACCACGCATGGCTTCTAAAATGAAGTTTTAATCACCAGATCTCATACTTATTGATGCTTCTAGTCAAACTTATTGCCATTGTGCCTCACTTGAAACACACTTGGCCTGGCACAGTGGCTCACACTTGTAATCCCAACACTCTGAGAGGCCAGGATGGGAGGATCACTTGAGCTCAGGAGTTTGAGTCCACCCTGGGCAACATAACGAGATCTCATCTCTACTAAAAATCAAAAAATTGGCCGGGCATGGTGGCTCACGCCTGTAATCCCAGCACTTTGGGAGGCCAATGTGAGCAAATCACGAGGTCAGGAGTTTGAGACCAGCCTGACCAACATGGTGAAACCCTGTCTCTACTTAAAAATACAAAAAATTAGCTGGGTGTGGTGGCAGACACTTGTAATCCCAGCTACTCAAGAGGCTGAGGCAGGAGTATCACTTGAACCCGGGAGGTGGAGGTTGCAGCGGGCCAAGATCACACCACTGCACTCCAGCCTGGGCAACAGTGCAAGACTCCATCTCAAAAAAAAAAAAAATCAAAAAATTAGCTGGGCATGGTGGTACACACCTATAGTCCCAACTACTGAGGAGGCTGAGGCAGAAGGATCACTTGAGCCTGGGAGAACAAGGCAGCAGTGAGTGAGCTATGATCATGACACTGCACTCCAGCCTGGGCAACAGAGTAAGACCCTATCTCAAAAAATAAATAAATTTTAAAAAAGAAAAAAATGATATGAGAAATCTGACTTATGAAATGGACATATATGATCTCTCATTTGAAATAGGAAAATAACTTGCATTTGGACTTATAGCAAACTAGGGATAAACTAAGGAATCCTAGCTCTCAGGGACCAAGGCCCAGGTCTCCTGCAAAAATACCTTCTCAGAACCATGTTCTGGTCCTGCCAGACTCACCGTGCCCTTCCCCATACCTGGATGGCTTCTGTAAGCCCCTGGGGAGTTATCCAGGATCACAATGCTGGAGAGGTCACTGTGGACCACAGAGAGGTCCTTGATGTAGCTGCCCAACTCCAAAGTGCAGTGCTGGAAGACAGGGGATTATGTAGTAGGCTTCCCCCACACCCTCTCCAAGATCATTTCCTCAAACCCAGATCCCTCCCTGGTGGCCTCCCTCCCAAGCCACACTCTTAGACCGGGATTCTAGCTTACCTGTCTGTAGTATCGCCTCTTAAGGATGCTTCTGCTATTGTCCAGTTTATCTGCCACAGCAGAGCCATAGATCTCCATGCTTGCCGTAAACACCACCAGCTCGTACCACTGGCTCACCTGAAATAGATTGGGGGACAGGACAATGCCATACAAGGTGATCATTCTTTTAGACATACAGTTGTCTTTCAGAAGGGCAACAGCATAGTCCTTCAGGCCTTCCATCAACATCAGATGTCTCCGAGGACATGAAATTCTGAACCCCCAGTCCAAACCTCCAAACTCAGTGTTAGGCATCCTACACTCTCAAGATTTAGAAATGTAAGAACAAGAGAGAAAGAAGCCTATGGAAGAATTACATCAGCACAACAAATGAACCCCAAGTACTGAAAGCCACTCCCCTACATCCCATAGCCTCCCCTCTCAAAAACTGCTCTTACTCATTTCTCCTCATCCTTTCCTCCAAATCCGCTGAATTCCCAGAGCCCTAAAACCATTTCTTCATCACAGAGCTCCCTTTAGCTCCCCAAACTCACCACTTCCAAGAAGAAATCCACATGAGGCCTCTTATGTACAAAAAACCGGACAGGATGTTTGTCTATTACCACCTATAGAGGAACAAGATGGGCTGGGGGAAGTCCTGAACACCACAACCCAGGCCTGGAAAACACCTCACCCACCTGCTTCCCTCCTCCAGGCTGACACTGGTGCCAGGGGATGGAAACTCTGGGACTGGGAAAGGAAGTCCAGGTCTGGGCAGAGTAACAGATGTAACCATTTCATCACTCCCCACCACCACACACCTTGAGGATGAAGTCAGGAGGTGTTCCAGGCCGGACTGTGGGCCTCAGGACCCCATCATGGTGGGAGTGAATAAGTGTCTCATCCAGATCCAGCACCAGGATCTTCCTCTTCACCTGGGCTGAACCACAATGAGAAGGAGTAATATTGACCAACCTCTGGCCCAGAGCTGGCCCCGCACTTCAACTTAAAGGAGGCTTCCCACCACGTACTTACCTAGCCGATTCCGGGACACAGGAGATAAGGGTAGGATATCATATCGAACAGTTTGGTACTGAATTACCTAGAAATAGCACAAAAGAGGATTGGAACCCTTGACAAGGAAGTCTTCCCCAGTAACAGTAATAGGTAGCACAGATTGAACATTTACCACAAGTACTGGGTATGTGACTTAGGATTATTTCATTTAATCCTCAAAACAACCCTGCTATTACTATTATCCCTGTTTTAAGGTAAAGAAACCAAGGCTACACAGCTAGGGATTATCTTAAGTTGTTTGTCTCCCTGATTAAAATGAAAACTCCATGAGAACATGATTTTATCTAGATCATGGCTGTATTCCCAGTGCCTAGAATACTGTAGCAAAGGTGGTTAGTTAATATTAGTAGAATCAATGAATGATAGAACCAGGATTGTACCAATGCAGTACCAACCCAAGAACCTGCCCTCTTTGTTTTTTGCTTTTTTTGAGACAGAGTCTCGCTCTGTTGCTCAGGCTGGAGTACACTGGCGTGATCTCGGCTCACTGCAACCTCCGCCTCCCAGGTTCAAGTGATTCACCTGCTTCAGCCTCCCGAGCAACTGGTACTACAGGTGTCCACCACCATGCCCAGCTCATTTTTGTATTTTTAGTAGAGACAGGGTTTCACCATATTGGCCAGGCTGGTCTCAAACTTCTGACCTCATGATCCACTTGCCTCAGCCTCCCAAAGTGTTGGGATTACAGGCATGAGCCACCGCACCTGGTCAAACCTGCCCTCCTAACTATATTATCCTGCTACGCTGAACAAAGAAACACACGACCCCTCCCCCCCCACCCCCACAACACAACCTTCACCCCAAGAATTATTTGTAGCAACTACCATCATCTCACATTGGGAATGAGAGCCTCAGATTCCCTAGTGCACAGGGAGTAGGAGTCAGGGGAGGAGATCCCTGGGTCTTTAATGGGAATATAGAATGAGGGAATCCAGAGGTTGTCAGGTCAGCTAAGTTCCCCTGGCTAGAAGCCACCACGCCTATTTTAACCAGCCACCTGTCCACTTCTGTCTCTTCTAGCCAAGTCACAAGTTCAGAGAACCTCAGCCCTCTGAACAGCCTCCTTATCCTGGTACCCAGGGTGAGGAAAAGAACACTGGATAGCCCCTGCCAGGCTGATTGGCAGGGTTTGGAGGCCAGAGTGAACCTAGGGCTGTGAGAGGTGAATAAGGGACAAGGACGTCACCACCTCAGCCTTCCAGCTCTGCTTCTCCAGGCTTTCTCTAGGGACTCCTATTTCCTAATACACAAATCACCCCATGCAAAGCCTGGCAATTCCCTCCTCCACACTTTTCCTCAAAGGCAGAAACCCTCCTCAGTGCATCCTTAGGCCCCAAGCCACACAAGAACCAGGCTCTCCCTTGTAAACCAAAGGGCTCCCCGCCAGTCAAGATCTGCCCTTCTTTTCTCCCTGGGCCATGATGAGGTCCGAAACAGCTCGGGTGTCCACCCTTGCTATCTCGGGTTGCATATGCTGGGCATGTAGGGAATGCTCCAAGCATCTGCCAGAAAGGGGGTGGGGAAAGAAACCAGATTGGATAGGAGGGGAGGACAAAAGGCTGTGGGGTCAGTGCTGCCCAAAAGAGAGGAATTCTGGAAATAACTAACCTGTGGATGAGCTGAAGCACCACTCCATGTGCCCAGAAAACTGATGTGTTAGAGCGAGAAGGTCACACAGAGAAGAAGCAGTCAACCCATTAAGAAAACCCCAGGAGGCCGGGCACAGTGGCTCAATCTAAGTACTTTGGGAGGCTGAGGCAGGCAGATCACTTGAGGTCAGGAGTTCTAGACCAGCCTGGCCAACATGGTGAAACCCCATCTCTACTAAAAATACAAAAAATTAGCCAGGTGTGGTGATGGGCACCTGAAATCCCAGCTACTCAGGAGGCTGAAGCAGGAGAATAGCTTCAACCCAAGAGGTGGAGGTTGCAGTGAGCCAAGATCTCGCCACTGCACTCCAGCCTGGGTGAAAGAGTGAGACTCTGTCTCAGAAAAGAAAAGAAAACCCCAGGAGCTAGGCCCACACAGATCTCGGCAACTATGACCCTAAATTTTTCTTGGCTCCCAGCTCTTGTCTCAAGGGAATAGTGCTGCTGCCTAGAGCCACAACCATCCTGAACTGTTCGCACTCTAAATCAGGAAGTGGAAGTAGACTGGTAAAGGAGAGAAGGAACCCAAGGCCAGACCCATTCTCCCAAATCAGTTAAGTCAACCACCACTACCACTCAGGGCTTTCTGGAAATTTCCTGGACCCCAGGTCACCCCAACCTAGTTTTATTCTTTCAGACTGTATTGTAGTATGCTACGGAGTACAGACCAAAGCACAGACCCAGAACCTCTGACCCCACTTAACTAAATTCTCCCCAGACTCCTTCCAAGGATTCTCCCTGGTGGTGATGAGACCACAAGAACACATTCATTAGGTGCTGTTAGCTGAAGGAGCTCTGACCTTGGAGAAAAGCTAAGGGGAAAGGAACCCAGAGATGTTTGGGTACATCCAGACAGTATCCCTCAGAATGCTAGGGTTCCTGGAGAAGCAAACATGCCCTCAGATTCAAGTCATACAACTGACCAACGCTGCCCTCTGACAGAGACACCCAGACTTTAATGGTTGGCACAGCACCCACCCTGAACTCCCTCCCACAATTAAAGAGGCCCATCATTAAAGCATCTGCTTTAGTCCTCAAATCCAGATACCAATATGCACACTATGAAATACATTTTCACGGCCTTTTTAGAGTTCTCTTAATGGGAACCGCAGGGGTTTCTCCTTCACACCCAGGGTTTTCCCAAGTTCCAGTCCCTGTTTGTAACATATGCACTCACACCCACCTCCACCCTTGACACACAAGTCGGTCTCTGCCTTGTTATGGGGCCAAACACATACCGAGGTTCCAAATAGGGTCTTCCACAAGCCCACATCAACAGATCTGGCTGCCATCAAACAGGTGTTCCGCGCCTCTCGGTTTCTTTAGCAACAACTCCCGCTTTCTTAAAGAGCGCCCCACCCACCACCTTAGCCCCCAAGAGTTGCCAAATCCTGTCCCATATAGCCCCATCAAAACCCCCAAGGTCTTGGTTCTATTACAAGGGTCTCCCTCCTCCCCAGCCTAAGCTCCGCTTAGGGTTCCCTAATTCTCTGGCGAGAAAAGCCCCCGCCAGGACTCCCTTCCAAGGCCCAAACAGAGGCCCGACACACCGAAAACCCGTGAGCACCGCGGACAGAGGTCCCCAACACCGCCAGCGCCCACCCTGGCTCACCGTGCGGATCTGCCTCCGCAAAAGGTAAATGAAGAAGCTCCAGAGCTTGGCGGCGAAGGCCACGAACGTGCGCAGCCCCAGCAGACACTGCGTCCGCATCATCCCGATGACCCCGGCACCGCCGGCCCCGGGGCCCCCGCGGCCCAGCTCCGCCAGCCCCCCGGGGGCAGCCCCCCGCCGCCGGGAGGGGGAACGGGGGCCCCGAGTGGCAGGAGAGGCTGCAGAGAGGGGCACGGAGCGGGCGGCTCAGAAAGCCACCCTGGGCTAGGGGAAAGCCCAGCCGAACCGGGAGCTGGGGGACAGGCGTGGGCAGCCCGCGGGGGCCCACATGGGCTGGGAGTGGCACCGACGGCTTCGGGGAGGTTGCCGGCCGAGACAGGTCGGGCTAGGATGGGGTCCTCCGAGACCAGGAGAGAAGGGAAAGGATAATTGGGGGAGGGGGCAATGGGGGAGGGGACCAAAGAAAAGGGAGGGAGGGAAAAGGGAGGGGAAGGGGAAGGGGGAAAAACGGAGAGTGGCCCGCTGCGCAGGCGCGCTAGGGGGCTACCCGCAGGAACAGAGCGGGCGGGGGCAGCGGCGCGCTCAGGGCCGCTACGGAGAACGGGTCTGCAGAGCGGAGGAGCAGGGAAGGAGGGGGAGGGGGAGCCGAAGGGCGCGAAGCGCTGGGCTGCAGCGGCCTCCCCCTCCCCGAGCTCGGGGGTCCTTTAGCCGCTGGGGAGCGGGACTGCAGCCTCTGCAGCTGGATTTCCCACTCTGACAGTCGCCATTTTACCGCCCAAAGGACTCCCTCCTCCTGTCTTCCCCCTCCTCTTCCCCTTTGACACCACTTCCGGTGGTGACGTGTATTCACTTCACCAGGACTAAGTTTCCCCTGCGCGGTCTATGGGGGTAGGTATAAGGAAGGCCGGGAGCATTCCGAATGAGGCTGCAGTATTGCGCACGCGCGGAAGGTGTCCACGGGGCGGGGCCTGAGGCAAAGCAGGTCCCGCCTCAAACTGCGTGGGCGGGGGCGGAGTGACATCACTTGGCCCCGCAGTTAAGACCCTGGCGGGGGGGCTTGTGGGTCCTCTTCCGCCTCCTCCCACTGACAACTGCCCTAACTGCTCTTCCCGCCCCGGTCACAGTGAAAATGTAGACGGGGTCGTTATACCTACGACTGTGCGCCAGGGCTCGGGGAGGGGCGCCTCCCTGGGAATATTGAACATAATCACCTCTACAGAATATGTTAAGTCTTAATGGTGGGAGGACGCCTGAGTGCCCCGCCCATTTCACCCCAGGGGTGGGGCAGTGGGTTATGACGCTATCAGAGGGCGCCAGAGCAGGGACCTGACGCTAGTTGGACATGTTGGACTCGCTGTTGGCTCTGGGCGGCCTGGTGCTGCTTCGGGGTGAGAGCCAGAGGCACTGGGGGGTTCCGGGCCTGGCTGAGAGGACGGAAGTGGGGAGGAAGGGCCGTGGGTCACAGGCTAAGTGTGGAGATCGCGACGGGCTCTCCATCCGTCGCTCTCACACTTTAACCGTCCCTCTCACACCTTATCCGTCCCTCGCTCTGCAGATTCCGTGGAGTGGGAGGGGCGCAGTCTCTTGAAGGCGCTTGTCAAGAAATCTGCACTATCGTGAGTATCCCATGGTGTCTCTGCGGCCTATCCTGGATAGGGAGCCTGTGCCCACTCTGACAGTCCCCCCTCATCTCTACCTTAGTGGGAAGCAAGTGCATATCTTGGGCTGTGAAGTAAGCGAGGAAGAGTTTCGTGAAGGTTTTGACTCTGATATCAACAATCGGTAAGTATAAGTTGGAAGAGATTTGGTTAGATTTGAGACCTCTGTTGCTAAGGAAATTTGTTTACAAGCGCAGAACCTGGTATGTAGTGGCAGTTTCTTAAACATTCATTTAAGAAACGGATATGGGTCTTTCAGGACACAAGAATTAGTAAAAGGAGTGATGAGTATTTGGGGAATCCAAAGCAAAGATCATAGAAGTTGAGAGAGAAATAGCCTGGAGACTGGGAGAACTTGTGGGAAGGCTATTGTAGTAATTTCTTAAACCAGGTTGGCTCATTAAGGTGAATGTGTACTGAGCACCAACCGTAAACTACGTGCTATGCAAGATACAGGAGACAGCAGTAAATAAGACACACCTCCCTAATGAATTTTAGGGAATAATGGTAGGAAGTGATAGAGGCCTGGCTTAAGGAATAGGCAATAGGGATGGAAAGTTTAGAACAAATGTAAAGGACTTTAGTGGATAGAATATCCAGGATTTGTTGACTAATGTGGGGGAGAAAAAAGTATAGAGATAAGGAAATACCTAAACCCAGCCCCGTGCCTGATCAGGAGACATTAAGAACCATTAGTAGGGTGCTTTTTACTTCCTAGTTGGGGCAACTCAGTGGATAATAATAGTAGTTTACATCTATTTGTTGAGCTCCTAATTTTGTATCAGCCATTGTTGTGATAGACGTGGTAGTGTATGTTAAGTTGGCATTCCACAAGAAAACCAGAAAATAGAAAAGAGGGATCTGGGAAAAAAGTTCTGCTACCACAAAGCTTTCCCAGGATTTCTAGCCTATGCCAGTCTCCCTTTCCTGAGCTGTTATCTTATTTTTTTTATAGTTAGTATTCCATGACTTAATTCTTGACTTTGTTTAAGCTGTTCTACAGGCAGGAACCAAGTCTCATGTCCTCTGCTTTCTCTTTATTTATCCATAGTGATAAATTAGGGCCAGGCACTTTGGCTCACACCTGTAATCCCAGCACTTAGGGAGGACGAGGCGGGTGGATCACCTGAGGTCAGGAGTTCGAGACCAGCCTGACCAATGTGGAGAAACTCCATCTCTACTAAATATGCAAAAATTAGCTGGGTGTGATGGCTCATGCCTGTAATCCCATCTACTTTGGGGGGCTGAGGCAGGAGAATCGCTTGAACCTGGGAGGCAGAGGTTGCTGTGAGCCAAGATTGCTCCATTGCACTCTAGCCTGGGAAACAAGAGAGAAACTCCATCCCCCCCAAAAAAAAATTAGGTGCCCCCTCAGGAAATACTTGATAATGGTGATAATTAGCATTTATCAAGCATATAGTGTATGTCAAGCACTGTGCTGAATGCTTTGAGTTTGGCATCTCCATTTTACCAATGAAGCAACTGAGTCTTAGAAAGTAACTTATCAGTTAGCTGACTTTGGGCAAGTAGCGAAGCCAAGCTTGGAGCCCAGGCTGTCAGACACCAAAATCTGTGCTCTCAATCACTATATTATTTCAGTAATTACCTTTCACTAATATTAAGGATGTTCATGAAAATTGAGAAAACAGAGCCACGAAGTTCAGAGGATGAAATTTCTGATCCTCTGGGGGGAAGGGACAATATTATGCTGTCTCCTGTTTTCCCTTTGCAGGCTGGTTTACCATGACTTCTTCAGAGACCCTCTCAACTGGTCAAAAACTGGGGAGGCCCTTCCTGGGGGACCACTGGGAGCCTTGAGAGCCATGTGCAAGAGGACAGATCTTGGTCCTGTCACCATTGCTCTCGATTCACTCAGCTGGCTGTTGCTTCGTCTTCCCTGTGCCACAGTCTGCCAGACCCTGCATGCAGTGAGCCCTCAGGACTCCTGTCCTCCTGGTGAGACCCCTCCTTCATTGTTTCCCCTCATACATTTCCCTCTGCCAAGGAGTGTGCCCCTTTTCCTTTCTACCCTAGAAGAAACATCCGGATTTTTCAGTCAGACCTTTTTTTCATCTTTTTGACCTTTTTGTCTGTTTTTTTACTTCTCTGTAATGCCATTTACCATTTGCTTTTTTTTTTTCTCCAGGTTCTTTTTTTACTTATTTGTTTCCTTCACTCATTTATTCATTTAACAAATAGTAAATACATACAATGTGTCAGGTACAATTCTAGATAATGGCAAAATAAAGACTAACTGTAGCTGGGTCCTTGCCTTCCAGGAGCTCAAAGTCCCATAAAAGATGGAGATAAGTAAACAAGATGGTTTGATAAAGGCCACAGTGATATAGGACATGCACAGGGTACCTTAAAGAAGGGTATTTTTGAAGAGCAAGAGGTCAGCCAGGTATATTTTGCCAGGCAGGGGCACTGGGACTAGCTCTCAAGGGCACTGTGGGTACTCAAATGGACTTAGGAGTCGGATGCCCAGCTTTGTGTTAAGTTGCTTGATTTCTCATTGCTTCACTTTCCTTTGTATATGGGGGAAGATACAGGGGAAGTATTAGGATGAACCACTATATTGCCATTTCTTTGTTTTTGTTTTTGTTTTTTTTGGCAGTGCACAGACGAGGAGCCTGAGAGCTGCCTGAGGCAGCAGCGCCTGTGCCTACGCTTGCGCCCTAAATTGCCATTTCTTATGTCACAAATTGTCAAATATTGGCTGGGCACAGTGACTCATGCCTGTAATCCTAGCACTTGAGGAGGTCAAGGCGGATGGATCACCTGAGGTCAGGAGTTGGAGACCAGTCTGGCCAACATGGTGAAACCCCGTCTCTACTAAAAATACTAAAAAATAGCCGGAGGCGGTGGCGCACACTTGTAATCCTAGCTATTCAGGAGGCTAAGGCAGGAGAATCACTTGAACCCAGGAGGCAGAGGTTGCAGTGAGCCGAGATAGTGCCACTGCACTGCAGTGAGATGAAAGACTTCATGTCAAAAAAAATTGTCTAATATCATCAATTTTATATGGTTTGACCTAAAAATGCACTGTGAGTACTCGAATGGACTTAGGAAGCAGATGCCCAGCTTTGTATTAAATTGCTTGATCTCTCATTGCTTCACCTGGTAAGGATCCAAACGTTGTGTTAAAGCATTTAGCATAGTGCCTGACACACTCTAAATGCTCCCAAAAGGGGAGGGAGAAAATTGAAGGCACTGACTTGAGATCTTGGGAAGTTCCAGAAACTATAAGTATTTCCGTGTGTAAGAGATGAGGCTGGAAAGTTAGTGGACACCACCTGCTGAAAGAGTTCATTCCATCCTGAAGGCTGAGGAGCTGCTAAAGGATTGGAGTTAGAGTGGTGTCTTGATCAGGTTTACATTGGGATAATAGAGTATATTAAGGTATGGGCTGGAGAAGGCTCAGAGCACCGTAGTGAGATTGGCCAAGGGAAGTCAGGATTTTGGCAGCACTGTGATGGAGTGTGGGCCTCTGTCTTTTTCTCTCCACAGTTTATCCCAGGCCACTGATCTGAATGCTCCCGACTGTCCTACGTTTCTTGTCCTTCTCTAGGTGACGGCTCCCCACTGGGGAAGGTGCATGTGCTGGGCTTGCTTCACGAAGAGCTTCATAGACCAGGCCCTATAGGAGCTCTCAGCAGCCTTGCTCAGACTGAGGTGACCCTGGGCGGTACAATGGGCCAGGCTTCGGCCCGCATCTTGTGTCGGAGGCCCCGACAGCGCCCAACTGATCAGGTCAGAAGAACCAACAGGAAAGGACTGGAAATCGGGGGCAGAGAAAGGGGTGGCATGATGAGAAGAGCAGTGAAAAAGCTGATGTTTCAAGGAGACTTTAAAAACAAATTTTTTTAGAGATGGAGGTCTCACCGTGTTGCCCAGAGTATTCTCAAACTCCTGGGCTCAAGTGATCCTCCCACCTCAGCCTCCCAAAGTGCTAGGATTATAGGCATGAGCCACTGCGCCCAGCCATCAAGGAGACATTTTGTAAAAAATGCTGATTGGGTATTTCTCTGTGTTTTCTATCACTTACCTCATTTAATTTTCATAGCTATGGTATAAGGTAGATTGTTTTGTTATCACCATTTTTCAGGCTGGAAAGCCAGATCAGGCAGGGGTTTTTTTTTTTTTTTGAGACAGGGTCTGGCTTTGTGGCCCAGGCTGTAGTGCAAAGGCACAGTCTCGGCTCACTGCAACCCCTGGTCTCCCAGGTTCCAGTGATTTGTTGAGGCTGACCCCATTCCCAGCCTCAACAAAGGGGTATAAGAAGACTGTTTTGCCGGGCGCAGTGACTCATGTCTGTAATCCCAGCACTTTGAGGGGCCAAGGCAGGCAGATCACCTGAGGTCAGGAGTTCAAGACCAACCTCACCAACATGACAAAATCCCATCTCTACTAAAAATACAAAAATTAGCCGGTCATAGTGGTGGGCGCCTGTAGTCCCAGCTACTCAGGAGGCTGAGGTGGGAGAATCACTTGAACCTGGGAGGCGGAAGTTGAGATTAGCCAAGATCATGTCACTGCACTCCAGCTTGGGTGACAGAGTGAGACTCCGTCTCAAAAAAAGAGTATGTGGGGCTTCTCTGCCTAAAGAGTAGCCATTCTTTTATTCCTTCCTTAATAAACTTGCTTTCACTTTTGAAAATAAAATAGAGGCTGGGCACAGTGGCTCACACTTGTAATCCCAGCACTTTGGGAGGCCGAGGTGGGCAGATCACCTGAGGTCAGGAGTTTGAGACCAGCCTGGCCAACATAGCCAAACCCCATTTCTACTAAAAATACAAAAGTTAGCTGGGTGTGGTAGCACGTGCCTGTAATCCCAGCTACTCAGGAGGCTGTGGGAGGAGAATCACTGGAACCTGGGAGACCAGAGGTTGCAGTGAGCCGAGATGGTGCCATTGCACTCCAGCCTGGGCCACAGAGCCAGACCCTGTCTCAAAAAAAAGTAAAGAAAAAGTTGAGGGCATGGGCTGAAAGCAGTCAGTTAAATAGGTGATTGGGGGCTAAGGATGTGAAGTCCTAGATCCTCTCTAGTTTCTTCAATAAGATCAAAAAAAAATTCTTTTCTTTCTTCTCTCCAGACTCAGTGGTTCTCCATCCTTCCAGACTTCAGCCTGGATCTCCAAGAGGGGCCCTCCATACAGTCCCAGTCTCACTCAGATCCTCATATACCCCTGGTATCTAAGAATGCCAGGTCCAGAACAAGGAAATGTAGTTTAGGGTCTGGTAAAAGGGGAGAGAATAAAAGCTACGGAGGTTGGGGTTGGGGTCAGGGATTCTGGGGATGGGGCAGAGTGGCAGCATCCTTTGTACCTACAGGTGGATCCCACAACTCATTTGACCTTTAACCTTCACCTGTCCAAGAAAGAGAGAGAAGCCAGAGATAGCCTGACCCTGCCCTTCCAGTTCAGCTCTGAAAAGTAAGGTTGGGACCTGGGTACGTGGATCCATACATAAAGCCCAGCATCTGGGATGCAGAGAGGTGGGGCAACCGCAGGTTATTGATTTACCTCAGACTTTATAGGGGCTGAAGTCCAGAGACAAGTCCAAGTTCTTTATCCACCATATATACCCCGTACAATGGCAGAGGGCCTTTATGTCTCTTACCTCTCCCTTAGGTCCTTGGGTCACAGCTCCAGTTGTCCCCAGAGCACCCTGGGCCTGGGCTGAGTCAGACCAGACCCTTGGGAAGTGGCCCTATCCCTAGGCAACGGTGCTAGGACAGAAAGCTATATGGGCGTGGCAAAGGCTGGTTAACAAGGGCTTAGTACATGCCTGCTGTTCTGTGCCCAGTATGTGGGTGGATGAAGCAAGACTACAAGATTCTTGCCCTCAAGCTGCTAGGAACTTACTAGGAGAGCAGGAGCAGTACTAGTGTATCTATCCCAGTATCAAGTGGTGTTTCAGCTCTAACCTGGGGGTCAGAGAAAGGGACTTGGACCAAGAAAATGACATGGAGGCCTAAGAGGGGTTGCCTGAGTGACAGTCACAGTCACCTGGAAGAAAGTATTCAGACCGGACCTGTTAGCCACCCTTACCAGCACCAAATCTTCCCTTCTCAGACAGGAGGCTCTACTGCGGCCTAGGCCAAACCAGGCTACCAGCCACATCTTCTATGAGCCAGATGGTTATGATGACCTGGACCAGGAAGACCCAGATGATGACCTAGATATCTGACTGGCCAAATTTGATTAGACTGTAATTGGAGGGGGCACGGGAAGACTTTGGGCCCAGAACCATCTCTGTTGTTTGTGTTAGCCTTACCTTATCCCTGCCCCACCTTGGTTCCCCTTGTCTGTGGAGCCCCGCCCCATGAGCCAGGAAGCAGTGTCTCATCAGGACTGAAGGTAGGATGAAGACATGGGTAACGTGAGAGAGTAGAACACCCCCATGCCTAATAAAATATTTTTTTTATTAAAAAAGAAATACGTTGGCAGCTATTTAAATAAGAGGGGGGTGGGAATGGATGTCGAGATACAAGCACCTGCCTCTTTTAGTCAATTGTCAGTGGAGTCAGCGGGGGCCAGGAATGGCCATGCAGGCCACTGGGGCGCTCTCTGTGTTTTCTGAACTACAGTGTACTTAAGATTCCAAGCTCCCTGCAAGGATCCGAACGGGAGGAAAGCAGAGGCCCTGAAGGAAAAAAAGCCTACTTCCCAAAACGTATTTTTTATTACCGTACAAAAAGCACACTCTCCCTCTTTTTGTCTCTCCTACCAATCCCCCCCACCCCCAGAAGACTATACATGGAGTGCCGGGAGTGACCAGGAGGCCTTTGTCCTGCACCCTGCCCACAGGCTGACCCTAGCCCCAGGCCCTTTAGGGCATCCAGACACACCCATAGCATGTCAGGCTGGGGCTAGGAGGTCACAGGTCATAGGAGGAGATTCCGGGTCACACATACTCCTTGGCAGAGTTGGGCTTAGGGTAAGAGCGGGGTGCACGGTACCCAGTCTTGCTCTCATTCCCAGGACAGGAACAGGAGAGCAGTGCACCTCCCAAGATGACCAGGGCGGACCCTGCCCAGCCAATAAAGATGGCAGGGCCAAACTCATACCTGTGAAGAGAAGGGAGTGGGGTGGGGGGTTAGAAACCCTGGCCTGCCTCTACCCTCCCTATCCCAGGACCCCAGACCTGTCCCTTTAGGAGGGAGGACTCAGAGACTTACTTAATGTTGGTAGGGGTCAAAGGGTTATAAAAGTCTGTGACAATCTGATGGCCATACCAGGAGCAAGCTACCAAGGCGGCAAGACCTGGAGAGAGAATGAGGGTTTCGGTATGGTGAGGCCCCAAACCAGCACCTTGCCCGGCCTTTCGCCTACCAGATGGGAGAGAATCCTGGGGCTCACCTGCCACGATGAAAATTATGCCTCCACCCATGGCTATACGGGCCTTCTTCACTTTGTCGTCTCCCCCACAGCGCGTGCACTTCATGCCCATCGTGGCCACAAACATGGCCAGGAAGCCCAGCACCAGGGAGATCACCATTAGGGCTCGAGTGGCCTGCATGGCCGCTGCGGGCGAGGGGAAGGGGCGCTGTCATTGCTGGAAATGCCGGTGGCCCTCAGGCAGCTCCAGCCTTCGTGCGGCTGGCCGCGCCCACTAACCCCTGGACCTCAACTGGCCGGCGCCCGCCTCTGCCGCAGGCCTGGGGCCCCAGGTGTCCAAGGCCCGTGCTCAGCGAGCAGGTCCCCGCCCCTCCCGACAGCGCGGCCTTCCTGCTCCCGCCCCGCCCTCTCGGCTCCAGGATCCGCCCGGGGCACTAGGGTTTCGGTGAAACTGCTCTGGATAGGGGGAAGGGTGAAAGAGGGCAGCGAAGAGAAGCAGAGACGGTGGCCCGAGCCCCGCGCAGCGCACAAGCCGGCCGGCGTCCCCGCGCTGAGCCCGCTATCGAGGCCACCGGGTTTGTGGCTTCGGCTAATCGGCCGATAAGATTAGAGGCCGCAGGCGGCGGCCCACTCGGAACAGCCGCACCGCCCTTTGGCTCTCGGCGCGCCCTCCGCCCCGCGCCCCGGGCCGGTTTTTGAGTAAAGGGTGGGAGATGACGGAGGCCGTAGACTGCCCAGGGATGGGGTAGGGGACGGCCCCGGCCTAAGCACCGCGCTCCGCGCCGGGTAGGAGGCTGGGTTGGGGGTAGAAGAGGACCGCGGGCGGCCGAGGTGCGCGCCCACGTGCAGCCAGAACCCTGGCCCGCTCCCGCCCAGCCCCGCCGCCCCCACCCGACCACTTCCTCGCCCCGCAGCTCCCCGGCAACCCAGGGCAGCCAGCCGTGGGGCCTCGGCCCTGCCACGAGCGCCACCCCTGCCACCTGGGTCCGGGGCGCGTCCGCCCCGTCGGTCCCGCGGCCTTACCGGACAAGGCGAGCACCGAATCGTACATTTTGCAGCTCATCATCCCAGTGCTCTGCGTGACGCAGTCCATCCACAGCCCCTTGTACATGGCCTGGGCCGTGATGATGTTGTCGCCCGCATACGAGCTCATCTGCCACTGCGGGATGGCGGTGCAGGCCACCAGACCCACCCAGCCCAGCAGAGCCATAGAGAAGCCCAGCAGCTGCAGGCCTGAGTTGGCCATTTCCGCCCTCAGAAAACACTGGGGGCGCTGGGCAGGAGATCCTACGTAAAACAGACGACACTTGGGGGGCACCCCCACAAAAGAAAACTTGAGGTGGAGTTTTCAAGTCACCCAAAAATTCAAAAAGAGTTTGGGCCAGGTGAATGCAAATCTTGTCACCAAAGACACACAAATCAACCCCTCCAGTGAAGCGATGGCCTCGCGGCAGAGGGAACAGGCTACGCCGGGAGGTGGTTCCAGACAAAAGCGGTCCCCGAAGGCCAGGCGGTTCCCTCCGGCGCTCTCGGCGACCCTAGCCGAACAAAAGGTGGAGGGACCGTCTGGGCGCGGTTCTGGGCGCCGGCAAGTCCCAAAGTTTCCTGAGCTGTCCGCCGAGGCTATGTTGCGCTGCGCGGCAGAGGCGGCTCGGAGGTGAGCCGGCAGGTGCAGGCGGACAGGTGGGGCGTACCGGAGTATATGTAGGGCGTCGGGGGCGCGGCCCGCGGGCACCGGGAGCGCGGCAGGGGGAGGCGAGACCGGAGGGGCGGCCGAGGGTGACCTGACGTCACCGAAGGGACACTCACCTGAACCGGAAGTCGCGGCCCCCACCCCTCCTTGCCCAGGTGAGGAGGAAGAAACCTGAGCACCAGGGTCACGCCCCCTCACTTGCCAGGTTTTGGCCGCCGCTAGGGAGGAGGTGGTGGCTCGGAATCCCAAGAGTCAGATTCAGCCCCTCCGGCCTGGATTTCCCTCGAACACCGGGACGCCCCTTCCTTTCTTCCCAACAGGTGCGTCTGGGACGCTGCGGGGTGCCCCGCGTCCGGGTTCTGTCCAAAGTACTCTGCCTAGCCCTGCTTTCGCCTCCACCCGTTGCTCTCTCTTTTTTTCTGTCTCCCTGGTAGATCCCACCTGCGGGGGCCCCGTCTCGATCCCTGAGAGTCGTTCCCTTCAGCACCCCTTGCACTGTCCCGGTTTTCTGACTCTGCCCCCCTAGAGAAACCCGGCTTTTGAGCGTGGCTCCCCAACAGCCCCCATTCCAACCCGACATGACTCCCAGCCTGAATCCTCTGCACGCAGCCTCCCCACCTACCACTATCCCCTCCAGCGTCAAGGCTCCTAACAGGAGGAAGAAACCACTGGGACTGAAACGGCCGAGGGTGGGGAGCAGGGTGAGGTCTAGGTCAGAGTCTTGGCCACACCCATCGTTCCCCTCCCTTGGAGTCTTTTCAGACCTATCCTCCACCTTTCCCACCCCTCCCCCAGCCACTCGCCCGTTTCTCTTTCCCTCCCGGGCCTGGGCGCGGACTGCCTATTGCTGTGCACTCTTTCACGCCCTCACTGTTCTGTCCTCTCTAACGTGGCCCTCTAAGCTGGTCATCCATGGGCCCTCACCCTGCAGTCCTGCTCTCTCGCCCCAAAGCACTGCTCCCTCCTTCCTCCTGGCACCCCTTCCATGCTCTGCTCCTTCCCCTGTCATCTTTGGTCATCTCCCCTTCCTGCCTTTCCTGCATTGGGTCTTCCTATTTCAGTCCTTGTCCCTTTCGTTGTTCGTTTGAGAGGGGGGTCCCAGTGTGTCACCCAGGCTGGAGTGCAGAGATGGGATCTCGGCTCACTGCAGCCTCCACCTCGCGGCTCAAGCGATCACCCCGCCTCAGCGTCCCCAGGAGCTGGGACCACAGGTGCGCACCACCACACCCGGCTAACGTTTTCGGACTTTTGGTAGAGAAGGGATTTCACCATGTTGCTCAGGCTGGTCTCCAACTCCTGAGCTCAAGCAATCCGCCCCTCCCGCCTCCTAAACTGCAGGATTCCAGGCGTCAGCCACTGCTCCCAGGCCACTCCTTGTCTTTTCGTTTACCTTTGCGCCTTGTCTCCAGTCTCCTTGGAGTCCAGCATCAGAAATTAATCTTTCTTTCCTCTTCTTAGCTGCACACTGCACTTTCTTCACCCACTCTGCCCAGTTTCCTCCCAATCTTCCTACCCTCCAACCTCCTCAAACTTCTCAGACTCACATACCCTGCTTATTCTGTCTCTCTCACAGTTCATTTTCCTCTCTCCATTTTTTACCTCAACCCTCTCACATTTGTTTATCTTGGTTCTGCCGTCCCTAACATTTCTCTGTCTTTCCTTCGTTTATTCGCTAAACATATTAAAGGACCCCTTATGCTACACTAGCTGACCTGCTTTTGTATAAAATGAAGACTTTCATGAACTCTTTTTTTTTCACTCTTGTCACCCAGGTCGGAGTGCAATGGCACCATCATGGCTCACCGCAACCTCCACCTCCTAGGTTCAAGGGATTCTCCTGCCACAGCCTCCCAAGTAGCTGGGATTACAGGCACCCACCACCATGCCCAGCTAATTTTTGCATTTTCAGTAGAGATGAGGTTTCACCATATTGGCCAGGCTGGTTTCGAACTCTTGACCTCAGGTGATCCACCCGACTTGGCCTCCCAAAGTGCTGGGATTACAGGCATGAGCCACCACACCTGGCCTTTTAAAAATTAAGAGATTTGTCAGGCACAGTAGTGAGAAGAGGGTGAAAGTAGAACAAGAAGTTCGGTGGCTCACGCCTGTAATCCCAGCACTTTGGGAGTCTGAGGGGGGTGGATCACCCGAGGGTCAAGACCAGCCTGACCAACAAGGAGAAACCCCTGTCTCTACTAAAAATACAAAATTAGCTGGGCGTGTTGGCGCATGCCTATAATCCCAGCTACTCGGGAGGCTGAGGCAGGAGAATTGCTTGAACCCGAGAGGTGGAGGCTGCATGCAGTGAGCCGAGATCATGCCACTGCACTCCAGCCTGGGTGACAAGAGTGAAACTCTGTTTCAAAAAAAAAAAAGATCAAATTACTGATCAAATCTCAGCTGGTCCGAAGGTAGTGAATTATTTCAACTGATCAATTGAAATAATTCACTACCTTCAGACCAGCTGAGATTTTCTTGAAAATTTTCCTTTGAGCTCTAAAGGAAAATGTTTGTCATCACTTAACTATATCCAGCTTCTCTCCAGACTCACTGCTGCCGCCCCACACCAGGCCAAGTCTGGACCAGCAACTGCCTCCAAACCAATGTCCCTACTTTCACACTTGTCCTAAACTCTATTCTCTGGAGTGACCTCTTCTAATCCACTCAGAGTTTTGTCATTTTCTGTTTAAAATCTTTCAGTGACACTCGTGTTCTTGCCAGTAAGTGGCACACCATGGCGGACCTGACTGCCTCAGCCACACTGGCCTTCTCTCTGTTCCTATTCACTGGAGTTCCTTTGCACAGTCTGTCCTCTGCTTCTGGAAGCTCTTCTCCATTCGCTCCTACCCGCCTTCCTCTATCCAGCTAACCAACTCATCCTTCAGCTATTCCTCAAATATCACTTCTTTTAGAAAGTCTGGCCTGACCACCCCACCCCAGACTGAGTCAGATCATCTGCATAATGCTCTCATGGCTACCAATACTTTTCTTTCAAAGCTCTTATCACAGTTTGAAAATACTGTATTTACTTTATGTGCTTATTTATTCAATGTCAATATCCACTGTATTGTATATTCCAAGAGGATAGAGATGTGTCTGGATTTTATCACCAATAAATATTTCAGGAATGAATGAATAAATTGCAAATAAACAATTTTTTCATTCACTTTTATTTATTTATTTTTTAAAGACGGGGTTTTACCATGTTAGTCAGGGTGGTCATGAACTCCCAACCTCAGGTGATCCGCCCACCTTGGCCTCCAAAGTGCTTGGATTACAGGCGTGAGCCACCACGCCCGGCCTTCATTCACTTTTCAACAATTTTTTTTTTTGAGACAAAGTCTAGCTTTCTCACCCAGGCTGGAGTGCAGTGGCGTGATCTCGGCTCACCGCAACCTCTGCTTCTCAAGTTCAAGTGATTCTCATGCCTCAGCCTCCCAAGTAGCTGGGATTACAGGTACATGCCACCACACTCACCTAATTTTTAAAAATATTTTTAGTAGAGACGGGATTTCACCATGCTGGCCATGCTGGCCTTGAACTCCTGACCTCAAGTGATCTGCCTACCTCGGCCTCCCAAAGTTCTGGGATTACAGGCAAGAGGCACCCTGCCCGGCCCTCAACAAATATTTTCTACGTGTCTGTAATGTGCCAAACATGGCTAGGCACAGTGGTCACGTCTCTAGTCCTAGCTACTCAGGAAGCTGAGGTGAGATCACTTAAGCCCAGAAGTTCAAGGCAGCAGTGAGCTATGATCCTGCCACTGCACCCCTGCCTGGGCAACAGAGGGAGATCCTGTCTCTTAAAAAAAAAAAAAGAAGAACAGGCACTATAGTTGACCCTGGAGATACAGCAGGGAACAAAATGGATAAGGAGACTGAACTCATGTAACTTATTTTCTAGAAGGAAGCAGACAATAAAGAGATAAACAAAATGGTGCATGTTTTGAAGGCAATAAAGCAGTGTAATGTGATGAGGGTGAGTCTATGCTAGGATGAGGTCAGAGAGAACTTTTTGAGGAAATGATTGTTAAATAATAATCCAGAGGCCAGGCGTGGTGGCTCATGCCTGTAATCCCAGCACTTTGGGAGGCTGAGGCGGGTGGATCACCTGAGGTCAGGACTTCGAGACCAGCCTGACCAACATGGTGAAAC
This sequence comes from Cacajao melanocephalus, assembly GCA_963573385.1. Lineage (NCBI taxonomy): Eukaryota > Metazoa > Chordata > Mammalia > Primates > Pitheciidae > Cacajao > Cacajao melanocephalus. The sequence continues at coordinate 70,303 of CAUYLG010043866.1, forward strand.
CCCATCTCTACTAAAAATATTTTTAAAATTAGCTGGGTGTGGTGGAGCATGCCTGTAATCCCAGCTACTCCAGAGGTTGAGGAGTAGAGAATTACTTGAACCTGGGAGGCGGAGGTTGCACTGAGCCAAGATCTTGCCAATGTACTCCTGCCAGAGTGACAAGAGCGAAACTCTATCTTAAACAAATAATAATAATAATAAGCCATGAGGGAAACATATTATAGACAGAAAGAACAGGAAGTCCAAAGGCCTTGTGTTGATTGCCTCTTTGAGACTCATAGTAATTAATTTAAAGCAGAATTTCTCAATCTTGGCACTACTGACATTTGACATTTTTCCCACTGCTATCTCTGTTGCCATTTTGGGCCAGATAATTCTCTATTGTCCTGTGCATTTTAGAATATTTAGGAGCATCCCTGACTTCTATCTATTAGATGCACCCTCCCCTACACCTAAGTGTGACAAAAATGTCTCCACACATTGCCAAAGGTCCCAGAGAGGAGAGGAATAAAATGGGTCCCAGTAAAGTGTGATTGGTGAGCATCATCGTGGATTTTTTTTCTCTAATAGTCTTGAAGTAACTAGTTGGATAAAAGGATCCAAGTAGATGAATAATTGAAATTAACTGGGGTTGGGGGGTTATTAAAAAGAGGAAGAAGGAATTTTATAATATTTTCATGAGAGTGATTATGTGTTAGATCATAGATATAAACTGGGTAAGATGGGGAGCAAACATAAAAGAGCTGATGGATGGTGAAAAACTGGTAGAGTTAATGGTTTAGAGGTCCCCATGAGGTGAAAGAAGTGAGGATACATGAGGATGGACATGGTAGCTCACGCCTGTAATCCCAACACTTTGGAAGGCTGACAGAGGTGGATCACTTGAGCTAAGGAGTTGAAGACCAGCCTGGGCAACATGGCAAAGCCTCATCTCTACAAAAAAATACAACAAAATGTTAGCCAGACATGGTGGCACACACCTATATGCCTACCTACTCGCTTGAGAGGCTGAGGTGGGAGGATTGCTTAAGCCTGGGAAGTGGAAGCTATAGTGAACCATGATCATACCACAGTGCTCCAGCCTGGGCAACAGAGCGAGACCCTGTCTCAAAAAGGAAAAAAAAAAGAAAGAAAGAAGTGAGGATATGTGAGCAAATAAACTAGAAGGCTAGAGGTGATTACAAAACATGCCTGGCTTGAATTCAAAAAATTGGAAGAAGGCTGGACACTGTGGCTCATGCCTGTAATCTCAGCACTTTGGGAGGCTGACGTGGGCAAATCATGAGGTCAAGAGATTGAGACCCTCCTGGCCAACATGGTGAAACCCCATCTCTACTAAAAATACAAAAAATAGCTGGGCATGGTGGCATGCACCTGTAGTCCCAGCTACTCGGGAGGCTGAGGCAGGAGAATCACTTTAACCCAGGAGTCGGAGGTTGTAGTGAGCCGAGATTGCACCACTGCACTCCAGCCGGGGGACCGAGTGAGACCCCATCTCAAAAAAAAAAAAAAAAAAAAAATTGGAAGAAGGCCAGGCACAGTACCTCATGCCTATAATCTTAGCACTTTGAGAGGCCAAGGCAGGCTGATCACTTGAGGCCAGGCAGATTGCTTGAGGCTCAAGACCAGCCTGGCCGACATGGCAAAACCCCATCTCTACTAAAAATACAAAAACTGGCCAGGCATCAGAGTCCTGCAGTGAGCCGAGATCACGCCACCACACTCCAGCCTGGGTGACAGAGTGAGACTCCGTTTCAAAAAAAAAAGCCAGGCAATTCCAGCTTCTTGGGAGTTGAGGCATGAGAATTGCTTGAACCCAGAAGGCAGAAATTGCAGTGAGCTGGGATCAGACCACTGCACTCCTGCCTGGGCAACACAGCAAGACTTTGTTTTAAAAAAAAAAATGGGGGCTGGGAACAGCAGCTCATGCCTGTAATCCCAGCATTCTGGGAGGCCAAGGTGAGTGGATTGCTTGAGGTCAGGAGTTCTAGACCAGCCTGGCCAACATGGTGAAACCCCATCTCTACTAAAAATACAAAAATTAGCCGGGCATGGTGGCGCACACCTGTAATCCCAGCTACTTGAGAGACTGGGACAGGAGAATCGCTTGAACCCAGGAGGCGGAGGTTGAAGTGAGCCAAGATTGAGCCATTGCACTCCAACCTGGGCAACAGAGTGAGACTCTATCTTAAAAAAAAAAAAAAAAAAATCAGAAGAGTTTGTTTTGGAGATGACAAAGCCTAGGGTAGAGGTCTGAGGATGGACTGAAGAGAAAGATCACTGGAGAAAGTATTGAAGAGCCGAGAGGCCACAGTGGATTGCCTCGATAGATTCTGAAGTTATCAACGATGATGTTAGCAAAACAGGCGAAAAGAGAAAGAAGATGAGCCAGGTGCTAATGTTATCAGGGAATGTGGGTGAACAACTAGGTTTGAAGACCCTAGCAACAAGTAGAAGTAGCAGATCATATAATTTGAGACATTAATTTCAAAGAGCAGAGGATTTTGAAAGATGAAGAATAAGGGTCTAGACATAGCGCTAGAGAGCAATACTCCCAACTCCAGACTCTGCGGTATGCAAAGACCGATGAAGTGTGCCCTCCAGATGCCAGGTTTCAGTAAGGTCTAGGAAAGAGAGATTCAGAGAAGAGGTTGGGCATATAAGGATGATGGCAGACACTGAGCCCAGAGATCACAGTGAAAGAGTTTGAAAGGTCAAGTCTGGTTGGAAGAATGGGTGATATTAGGTGATATACACTACAGTATGGGATGGTGGATGATGATATTATGATTTAAACAACCTCATATGAAAACCCAGCCAACATCACCTGAGGTCAAGAGTTCGAGACCAGCCTGACCAACATGGAGAAACCCTGCCTCTACTAAAAATGCAAAATTAGCCAGGCGTGGTGGTGCATGCCTGTAATCCCAGCTACTCGGGAGGCTGAGGCAGGAGAATCACTTGAATCCAGGAAGCAGAGGTTGCAGTGAGCTGAGGTCACACTATTGCACTCCAGCTTGGGCAACAAGAGCAAAACTCCATCTCAAAAGTAAAAAGAAAAAGAAAACCCGGCCGGGTGCGGTGGCTCATGCCTGTAATCCCAGCACTTTGGGAGGCCAAGGTGGGTGGATCACGAGGTCAAGAGATGGAGACCATCCTGGCCAACATGGTGAAACCCTGTCTCTACTAAAAATACAAAAATTAGCTGGGTCTGATGGCATGTGCCTGTAGGCCCAGCTACTCAGCAGGCTGAGGCAGGAGAATTGCTTGAACCTGGGAGGCGGAGGTTGCAGTGAGCCAAGATTGCGACACTGCACTCCAGCCTGGCGACAGAGTGAGACTCTGTCTCAAAAAAAAAAAAAAGAAAGAAAGAAGGAAAACCCAACCAATTTGTTTGTTTCTACAGGAAAATGTTCTGAGTTCTGAAAACTGATATATAAATTAACTTTGGAAACTTGCAGGGTTATTTATAAAGTAATTGGTCACTGTTTATTATACAGATCAGATCATGAAATTATAGACTTAAGGCAGATGGAATATTCCACATTCTAATTCGGCTTCATTCAGGACTTCATTCTTAGGCTTCGACCATCTCATCTGTAAAATAGGAGTGATAGGCCGGGCTCGGTGGCTCATGCCTGTAATCCCAGCACTTTAGGAGACCGAGGCAGGCAGATGACTATAGGTCAGAAGTTCGAGACCAGCCTGTCCAACATGGTGAAACTCTGTTTCTACTAAAAATACAAAAATTAGCCAGGCATGGTGGCACGTGCCTGTAGTCCCAGTTACTCGGGAGAGTGAGGCAGGATAATTGCTTGAACTCGGGAGGCAGAGATTGCTGTGAGCTGAGATCATACCACTGCAGTCCAACCTAAGCAACAGAGTGTGAACAAAACAAAGCAAATATTAAGTCTACAATGAAAAGAAAAAGTAACAAGAAGTCTCTTGCTCTTCCTTTAAACTTGCTACAAAGTATCATAAAAATCAACTTTTTCAAGAATAGACAAATACGTCAGTGGAACAGAATACAAGTTCAGAGACAGGCCTTTGCATACAAAAGAATTTGATATATGATAAAAGTGGCTGACTAAAGAGAAACATAAATTGGATCCCTAACAGTTAAAACAAGGATGAACTCTAGAGGAATCAAGAAGACCTAAATGTAAAAAGTAAAACTATAAAGTTACTGGAAGAAAATGTAAAAGAATATATTTGCGGTGCAGAGTTGGAAAAGAATATATCCCAATTATTTTATTAATTAAGTTTTTTTTAAAGTCAGGGTCTTGCTGTGTCACCCAGGCTGGAGTGCAGTGGCATGATCTTGGCTCACTGCAACCTCCGCCTCCCGAATTCAGGTGATTCTCCTCCCTTAATCTCCCAAGTAGCTGGGACTACAGGTGCATGCCAGCACACCTGGCTAATTTTTGTATTTTTAGTCGAGACCGGGTTTCACCATGTTGGCCAGGTTGGTCTTGAACTCCAGACCTCATGATCTGCCTGCCTCAGCCTCCCAAAGTGCTGAGATTATTGGTGTGAGCCACTGCACCTGGCTGAATATATGCAAATTATTAAAGAATCACAAATCGTAATGGGAAAAAATGGTCACTTTGATTACACTTAAATTAAGAATTTCCATTCTGGCCAGGAGTGGTGGCTCACAACTATGTCCCAGCACTTTGGGAGACTGAGGCAGGTGGGTCACCTGAGGTAAGGCGCTCAAGACCAGCCTGACCAACATGGTGAAACCCCATCTCTACTAAAAATACAAAAATTAGCCGGATGTGGTAGCTAACACCTGTAATCCCAGCTACTTGGGAGGCTGAGGCAAGATAATCGCTTGAACCCGGGGGTGGAGGTTGTAGTGAGCCAAGATCGTGCCCACTGTACTCTAGCCTGAGTGAGAGAGTAAGACTCCATCTGAAAAAAATATATGTATATATTCCATGAAGTTCACAGAGGAAAAATTAATATCAAGATGATAGAATATGAGAAGGTATTTGCAATGCGTAAATCTGACAAGTAACTGATCTCATTTTTTGTTTGTTTGTTTGAGACGGGCTTTGCTCTGTCAGTGAAATGGTGTGATCTCAACTCACTGCAACCTCTGCCCCCCGGGTTCAAGCTTTTCTCTTGCCTCAGCCTCTTGGGTAGTTGGGATTACAGGTGCCCCACTGAGCCCGGCTAATTTTTGTATTTTTAGTAGAGACGGGGTTTCACTATGTTGGCCAGGTAGTCTCGAACTCCTGACCTCAGGTGGTCTCCTGCCTCAGCCTCCCAAAGGGCTGGGATTACAGGTGTGAGCTGCCACATTCTGCCAGTGCCATATTATTTGTTGTGGTTGACAATTGGAGGTGCCATGGGCGCTCCTCAGTGGGATTGTGAGCAGGTAAAATGTGGCACCACTCATACTGCAGAGCATCGTGCAGCAGTAGCCTTTGATCATTTTACAACACGAGTGGGTTTTAAAAAATTGTGTTTACTGAAAATAAGATCAGACTGAAATATATAACAAGATGCTATTTACATACATTTAAAACATTTGAGCCGGACATGGAGACTCGCGCCTATAATCCCAGAACTTTGGGAGGCTGAGGCAGGCAGGTCACTTGAGGTCAGGTGTTGAAGATCAGCCTGGCCAACGTGGTGAAACCCCATCTCTACTTAAAATACAAAAATTAGCCAAGCACAGTGACGTGAGCCTGTAATCCCAGCTACTTGGGAGGCTGAGGCAGGAGAATTACTTGAACCTGGGAAGTGGAGGCTGTAGTAAGTGGAGATCACATGCCCTGCACTCCAGCCTGGGTCTCATAAAAAGAAAAAAAATGATTTATATTTTGTAAGAGCACATAGAAAAAAAAATGAACATTTAATGCATTGGAGTAATTGACTTTTTTTTTTTCTTGTGAGACAAGATCTCACTGAAGTGATCCTCCGGTCTCAGCCTCTGAAACTGCTGGGATTACAGTGGGATTACAGGTGTGAGCCACCCCCTCAGCCTGGAATAATTGACTTTCAAAGGAAGAAAAATGTGAAATGGATATGGAAGTAGCTAATTTTAAAAATAAAAATAAGCATTTGGGCTGGGAGCAGTGGCTCATGCCTGTAATCCCAGCACTCTGGGAGGCCAAAGCGGGTGGATCATGAGGTCAAGAGATTGAGACCATCCTTGCTAACTCAGTGAAACTCCGTCTCTACTAAAAATACAAAAAAATTAGCTGGGTGTGGTGGCGGGTGCCTATAGTCCCAGCAACTCAGGAGGCTGAGGCAGGAGAATCACTTGAACCTGGGAGGCAGAGGTTGCAGTGAGCCAAGATCTTGCCACTGCACTCCAGTCCAGCCTGAGGAACAGAGAGAGACTCAGTCTCAAAAAAAAAAAAAAGCAAACGTGTAGTCTCAGCTGCTTGGGAGGCTGAGGTGAGAGGATCACTTGAGCCCAGTGAGTCTAGGCTGCAGTGAGCCTGTCTGAGCCACTCACTCAAACCTGAGCAACAGAGAGAGACCCCAACTCAAAAACAGACAGAAGGCCCGGCACAGTGGCTCAGGACAGTAATACCAGCACTTTGGGAAGCCGAGGTAGGTGGATCACCGGACAGGTCAGGAGTTCGAGACAAGCCTGACCAATATGGTGAAACCCCCTCCAACCCGTGTCTCTACTAAAAATACAAAATTAGCCTAGCCTGGTGGCACATGTCTCAGCTACTCAGGAGGCTGATGCAGGAGAATCACTTGAACCTGGGAGGTGGAGGTTGCAGTGAGCCAAGCTCACACCATTGCACTCCAGCCTGGGCAAAAAGAGCGAAACTCCGTCTCAAAAACCAACAAAAACAAAAATAAAAATGAGACAGATCAATGAAGACAGTGTGCTAAGAGCTGTGTCATTGGTTCAGTCTTCTGTACCGGAGACTCAACTATGTAAACAAAATATAGGGAAGAGATAAAGGGAGGCCATAGCATTGCTGGAACTCAGGGATCAAGGTCCCCAGAGGCTGGAAGCGAAGTGAACCTGTGGAGCAGGGGCTGGGTGGGGAAGCTTTCTCTGAAGGATGAATAGGAGTCCTTTGGCATTCCAGATTTTGCAGAGGATTAGTGCAGCAAAGGCATCAAGAAGGGGTGAAATGGCACAGCATGTTCTGAGTACAATAAGGACTTAGGCATTGCTCAGAACAAGAGGCAAGGAGACAGAAGGACAGGCAGGAGAGATAGGTAAGGCCAGAGATGGGAGAACAGAGGCAGGAGGTTTTGTTCACTCTGAAAAGGGATTTGAACTTGACAGCTGGGGGAACAAAGTGTTAGTGACTTCTTGCATGAGAGATGAGATTGGATCTTTGAAAATTGTTCTCTGTCCTCATCATAAAGGATGGAAGAGGAGCAGGAAGACCAGTGAGCGTAACAGTGATCTGGACTGAAGTGGCAGCTGTGCAGGTGGAGAATATCAGATGGATGTGGGAGAGTTTTGGAGGTCAAAGCACCAATGTTAGAAACTAACTGGATAGGCTGGGTGCAGTGGCTTATGCCTGTAATCCCAGCACTTTGGGAGGCTGAGGCGGGTGGATCACCTGAGATCGGGAGTTCCAGACCAACATGGAGAAACCCCATCTCTACTAAAAATATAAAATTAGCCCAGGAGTGGTGGCGCATACCTATAACCCCAGCTACTCAGTGCCTCCCTGCTCCAGGCACTGCCAATACCGCCCTTTCCCCACACACATTCCCCAGGTTGGAGGCTGAGGCAGGAGAATTGCTTGAACCCGGAAGGCGGAGGTTGCGGTGAGCCGACATGGAGTCATTGCACTCCAGCCTGGGCAACAAGAGGGAAACTCCATCAAAAAAGGAAGGAAGGGAGGGAGGGAGAGAGGGAGGGAAGAAAGAAATGATAAAACAGCAGGAGGAATCGAGCATAACTTTGACCATAGGGGTGACTGGGAGGGTAATTCATTGAGATAAGGAAGTTAGGAGGAGCAGGTTTGGACATGCTGATCACGAGAGCTACCACATGCCACATCCGGGCGGTAACGGAGCACCTGGATCTGCAGCTCCAGAGAAGGGCCTGGGTTAGATGTCACTGAAGCCTTAGGGTGGCGGAAGGGCGAGAAACGGTGGGTCGAGATTCCCCAAGTCCAATCTGCTGCGGCTCCTCCCTCGCCCTCCAGGTGGCACCACAGCCCTGCGCTTCCGAAGCCCGTTTCCTAAGCCAGATACTCTCCACCCTCTGGGTATTTCGCTTCTCTCTCCCCATGCGCCGACCCTAGGTCGCACATTTTCTGCCTGGCAGAATTTGGCGGAGGATCCAAACCCGGAACAGCCTCCGGAGATCGTGCCGTCCACGCGGCCAGCATATGCTCAGAGACCTCAGAGGCTCAGATACCTCAGGGCTGGAGGTGTGGTCGGCGTGACCAATTGTCTTTCGGACCGGCTCCAGGAACCAACCTGGGAATGTGTGTAGGGGAAGGGCGGGATAGGCAGTGCCCGGAGCAGAGAGGCACTGAAAGACAGAACCACACAGCCCGGCCACCAGACCTGCTGGGAACCGAATTTCCTGGCCCCCAGGGCCACCCTCGGTGGGAAGCATGTCGCGGACCCTTTAAGGCTCCATCTCCCTGTCTCTCCTCCCCCGCCTGCGACAGGCCGGGACACCCGGGACCTGACATTTGGAGGCTCCCGACGTGGGAGCTAAAAATAGCCGCCCCGGGTTACTTCGGGGCATTGCTCCTCTTCCACCCCGCGCGCCGGCTCGCGAGTGGTCTCGAGCCGCTGGTGTTTCCCCGGGGCAAGTACCCCTGGCCCGTCCTCTTCTCTCAGACCCCACCTTCCAAACCCGCAGACTTTTAGAGGCTTCTGAAGCCCGGGATCCTAGCTGATGGGTGGAGTCCTAACACGTGGGTGGGCGGGGACTTTTGTTCCAGGGACCCTTTTCTCAAACCTTCCCAGTCGGAGGCTGGCGGGAACCCGAGGGAAGTGTCTCGCCAGCCACGCGGAGGGGCGTGGCCTCATTGACCGGCCCCACCAACTCCAGCCAAACTCTAAACCCCAGGCGGAGGGGGCGTGGCCTTCTGGGGTGTGCGGGCTCCTGGCCAATGGGTGCTGTGAAGGGCGTGGCCCGCGGGGGCAGGAGCGAGGTGGCGGGGGCCCCCAGCGTCTTTTCCCCTAGCCCGGCTCCGCCAGATCCGCGGAAGCCCCACCGCTCTCTGGCTCCTTGGCTTGTGGCTGTGGGTCCCATCGGGCCCACCCTCGCACGTCGCTCCGGGACCCCCGCGGCCCCCGCGGCCTCTGCCCCCCAGGCCGGGGCCACAGACTCCCGGATCGGTTCTTTCATCTTCGCCGCCCCTGCACGTCCAGCTCTTCTAAGACAAGATGCCGTCGGGCTTCCAACAGATCGGCTCCGAAGTAGGATTCGTCATGACGGGGCGGGGCGGGGGGCAAGGGTCCCGCTTTTCCTGGGCTGGGGTCGCGGTTGGAGTCAGCTGGAGGTGGTTCCTGCGCAGGCGCAGGGAGTGAAGGTGGGGGGCTGGCTGGCTATTTATACCCGGCCTGGACAACCCGTGACTGTGAGATTCCAATCCTACCAAGAGGCAGAGTGGGTCTGGAGAGCCTTTCATAGTTCACCCCCTTGCCTAGTACGCGGCGCGGCACTCCGGAATCGGGGACACCCTGCCCTCGATCCGACTCGGGAAAGCAGATCCAAGCGGCTCTTGCCCTCCGGGAGCTGTCCGTCCATCTCCGCTCGCGGCCAGTGTTTCGAGGATCCGAGGCTCTCCGTGGGCCCCCACCCCCACTCCTGGCCGCCCTCCAGGACGCTGAACTTTCCCTTGGCCCCATGGTTGGTGGAGGGGCAGAGAGGACTGTCAGCCCCCCCCTACTCCAGCTCAGGTTTCCGCTTGGAGACAGTCTGTGCCGCCAGTGAGCGGCCACCACTGCCACCGCCCCTCACACCACCTTCCTGTCCTCCTCCCCTGGGCAGGCTCTCACAGGCAGAACCCCCCAACACGGCCCTCCGCCCTTGGTCGGAGCTTAGACGGGGAGGCCAGGCCACGACATAAATAGAGAAGACCACCCCTAGATGACCGGGATGTCCTTTCTGGAACAGCACTTCTTGGTCCTGTTGGGACCCACCTGGAGCTGACTGACGGAAACCCCAGAGGAGAGGGAAGAGCACAGTGGCTGATGATAATTCACTTGTCAAGTTTATAAAACCAGCATTGTCAGGGATATTGTTAACATGTGATGTTGATCTTCACAACACTCTCACAGATAGGTCTGCAAGGCAGGCAACATCACCCCCATCTCACAGAGGACACCCACTTCTTGGCAGGGAAGTGACTTGCCCAAGGTCACACAAATCTGAGCTCTTAAGGCCAAGGCTGTCCCAAGGTCACAGAAGAATTTTGAGACTTAGGTTGTCAAACATCCAGCTTCTCCTCTATGCCTAGGTTGCAGTTGAGCTGTGTGTTGCTCCTGTTTACATTGAGATCTTTGTGCAATTCCTAATATGGCCCAGTTTCCCTCACCCAACATGTTGGATGGAGCCCAGTATCTTCAGGCTCCAGCTGGGCCCGGGCCCCTAGCGGAAGGAAAAAATCCTGATTCCATGTGACATACTGTGTCTTTGCGTCTGCCTGTACAGGATGGGGAACCCCCTCAGCAGCGAGTGACTGGGATCCTGGTCCTTGCTGTGTTCTCTGCTGTGCTTGGCTCCCTGCAGTTTGGCTACAACATTGGGGTCATCAATGCCCCTCAGAAGGTGAGGGACTGCAGCTGGCAAGTTGGGGGTACCAAGGGAGGAAGACAGGCACCCCAGGGGTGGTGGAAAATGGAGGGTCTGCAGGGAATCCCTCCTCTCCTGTCCCCCAGGTGATTGAACAGAGCTACAATGAGACATGGCTGGGGAGGCAGGGGCCTGAGGGACCCAGCTCCATCCCACCAGGCACCCTCACTACCCTCTGGGCCCTCTCCGTGGCCATCTTTTCCGTGGGCGGCATGATTTCCTCATTCCTCATTGGTGTCATCTCTCAGTGGCTCGGAAGGTTAGGAGTTGGAGGGTAGGGGTGGGGGGAACAGGAAGGGAGCCACCGCTGGGTGCCTTAACCCTCACAGCCTCACTCTATCTGCCTGCCAGGAAAAGGGCCATGCTGGTCAACAACATCCTGGCGGTGCTGGGCGGCAGCCTCATGGGCCTGGCCAATGCTGCCGCCTCCTATGAAATGCTCATACTTGGACGGTTCCTCATTGGCGCCTACTCAGGTACTCACGGACACCACAGCCCTGCCTAGCACCCTGTTCTCTTTCACCACGCCTGGGTTTTCAGATGGAATGACCTCAGCCCTCTCTTCTTCCCTCCCCCAGGGCTGACATCAGGGCTCGTGCCTATGTATGTGGGGGAGATTGCTCCCACTCACCTGCGGGGCGCCCTGGGGACGCTCAACCAACTGGCTATCGTCACTGGCATTCTGATCGCCCAGGTGACTGGGCCAGGCCCCATGGGTGCCTGGGCAGTGGTCGGGGTGGGGCTCTGGAGAAGATGATGGGCTTCCAGGGCAAGGCGGGAGGGCTGAATGACCTGCCTTCTTTCCCAACCTTCTCCCACAGGTGCTGGGCTTGGAGTCTCTGCTGGGCACTGCCAACCTGTGGCCACTGCTCCTGGGCCTCACAGTGCTACCTGCCCTCCTGCAGCTGGTCCTGCTGCCCTTCTGTCCCGAGAGCCCCCGCTACCTCTACATCATCCGGAATCTCGAGGGGCCTGCCAGAAAGAGTAAGCTCTGCCCCTGCAGTCTGACCCAGGCCCATGCCCCGGCCCTGTCCTGCTAGCACCTGGCCTCCTCTCAGGTCCCCTCAGGCCTAACCTTCCCTCCTTCAGGTCTGAAGCGCCTGACAGGCTGGGCGGATGTTTCTGGAGCGCTGGCTGAGCTGAAGGATGAGAAGCGGAAGCTGGAGCATGAGCGGCCGCTGTCCCTGCTCCAGCTCCTTGGCAGCCGTACCCACCGGCAGCCCCTGATCATCGCGGTCGTGCTGCAGCTGAGCCAGCAGCTCTCGGGCATCAATGCTGTATGTGTGGAGCAGCCACCAGGCAGGGCGCAGCCCAGGGAGGGGAGACAGGAGTGGGAAGCGAGCCCCCTCCACCAACACTCAGGGTCAGGCCAGCCTGTTGTGGCTGGAGTAGAGGAAGGGACATCCCTGCCATCACTTCTTCTCCCCTACCTCTAGGTTTTCTATTATTCGACCAGCATCTTCGAGACAGCAGGGGTAGGCCAGCCTGCCTATGCCACCATAGGAGCGGGTGTAGTCAACACAGTCTTCACCTTGGTCTCGGTAACTGCTCACCTCTGGAATGGCCCAAGCCACTGGCTTCACATCCCTGGGTGTCCTGGAGGTCCTACTCTTGGTTGCCCTCACCCACACAGTCCCTCCCCCTTCCCGTGCCTGAAAGGCTCTGGTCGAGCTCTGACTCTTCCCTCAGGTGTTGTTGGTGGAGCGGGCGGGGCGCCGGACACTCCATCTCCTGGGCCTGGCGGGCATGTGTGGCTGTGCCATCCTGATGACTGTGGCTCTGCTCCTGCTGGTAAGGCCTGGAGGCTGGGAGAGGCCAGCACCCCAGCCCACGGGGACAGTCCTGACAGTCTCTGGGACCAGCCAGGGCCCCGCCTTATCACACACGATTTCCATCCTGGCGCCAGCTCTGTGCCAGGACTGTGGGTGGTGGGCTCCAGAATCTGCTGGGACTGTGGTCTGTGCTCCTGAGGGTCTCGAGGTGCACTGGGTGGCAGCTGTGGCACAACTCTGGCAGCCAGCAGGGAGAGCCGCTGTCAAGCCTGGGGAACAACCATTCCTAACGACCCAGCTTTAGAGGCAAGGGAGAACCGACTATCATAAGAACCGAGAGGCAGTAACATTTCCTCTGCCTTGAGCCCGCTTGGGATAGCCAGCAGAATGTCAATGCTCAGAAAGGCTCAAGGGTCTGCTCTAACCCCGGATGGTAGGCCCCCCACAAGCTGCGGGGGAGGGGGTTAGATTTCACTTCTCTGGGTTGAGGGCAAGGGAAGATCCAGAAAGGCCTCAACTGGATTCTTCACCCTCCCTGTTTGGCCTCTAGGAGCGAGTTCCAGCCATGAGCTACGTCTCCATTGTGGCCATCTTTGGCTTTGTGGCATTTTTTGAGATTGGCCCTGGCCCCATTCCTTGGTTCATCGTGGCCGAGCTCTTCAGCCAGGGACCCCGCCCGGCAGCCATGGCCGTGGCTGGTTTCTCCAACTGGACGAGCAACTTCATCATTGGCATGGGTTTCCAGTATGTTGCGGTAGGTCCCTGCCCTCGCCCCCACCTCCCACACTGTAGGTCAGAGGGCAACACACAGCTAGCCCACTTGCTTTCCGGTCAGGGACTCCTCCGGCCACAGACCATGGGTCTTTGGGTCACTTTGGTGGGCGACCTGCTCTACAGAATCAAAGCAAGGAAGGGAGCTGACCTAGATTGGATAGCAACTGAGGTGCCTAAGACGAACCAGTGGCATAACTTACCTTAGTCTGAGAATAAAATGATAAACTTTCCATGAATACTACAGACAGCTGGGAGTCTCCTGAGTGCAGTAACTGAGGATGGTGACGAGGCTGAAAACTAAAGGAGTATTGGGGTTCAGAGAATCCTCTTTTCCGTGTAAATTCTCATTCCCGGTCATTTCCCTCATCCCTGGAGGAGCCAGCTGCTGTCTGCAGGCTCCCCAACTCCCTGTCAAGGCCTTTAGCTCCTGGTTGCCATTAACCACCCCTTCCCTCCCCACCTCATTCTGTCAACACCTTTCTCCACCTGTCCCAGGAGGCTATGGGGCCCTACGTCTTCCTTCTATTTGCCGTCCTCCTGCTTGGCTTCTTCATCTTCACCTTCTTAAGAGTACCTGAAACTCGAGGCCGGACGTTTGACCAGATCTCAGCTGCCTTCCACCGGACACCCTCTCTTTTAGAGCAGGAGGTGAAAGCCAGCACAGAACTTGAGTACTTAGGGCCAGATGAGAACGACTGAAGGGCCAGGCAGGGGTGGGAGAGCCAGCTCTCTCGACCCGCTCCAGAGACCCCTTCCTTTCCTCTGCAGCACTTTAACCCTCTCTTCCCTGTTACTTCTGGGTGGAAAAGAATCCCTACAGCCTGGTAGAATTGGGAAGCTGGGGGAAGGGTGGTCTGAGCACCCCCTCATTCCCCTCGTGTGACTCTCTTGGATTATTTATGTGTTGTGGTTAGGCCATGGCCATCAGGGTGGGCCATTCTCCCCTCCCTTTTCCTTCCCCTATCCCCTTTCCTCCCCACCCCACCCAGCCTCAGCTCCAGAATACCTTCTTCCCTGCTAGAGAAGGGGGATTGGAGAGAGGAGAGGTCTAGACTTTTTCAGTGGGACAAATCGGAGCAGAGAGCAGGACATGAGACAAGAAATTGAGTTTCCCACCACCTTGGACTCCTCCCACAATCTGGGACTTTCACTGAATTCCTGCCACACAGACTCTGGGCAAAGGGGGTTCTGTCTTGACCCCTCCAGGGAAAAGGACTCACCTCCCTCATTGCAGGCTCAGCCTTCCAGGTTAAGAGGGAACAGGAAAGAATGTGCCCATGTGTGGCAAGACGGAAGGACAGCAGGCTCCCGCCTCTGGACGTGGGGCTCTACCCCTCGGGCTCTACCCCGAGCCTTGTCCCCCAAGGCTGCCAACAGGGAGCCCTAGCTTTTTTCCTCTCCCTTCCTGGAAGGGTGCTGCACCCACAGGCTTTTGACCAACTAAGGGAAAGAGGGGATTTGAAAGGCTGCCTGGAAACACTAGGCTGGGAGGAGCCTTTGGATATTTTTATATACGTTTGAAAAGGGGGCTGAGAGAAGAAACCAAAGGTCGGTTGTATGAAATGTGTATATATAGATCTATAAAGTCACTGCTGAAGACAAGCATCCTGGCGTGGAGGCACTTGAGGACGGGCTGAGACAGGGACCATAACTCTTCACCCCTCTTCCTCCCTCTGTCCTGGCTCAGATCAAGGCCTCAGAATCTTCTGGATGCCGTCGCTCATGCCCTTACATTTCTACTCATTGCTTTATTAATAGTAAATGCTCAATAAATTGTAGCTGCCAGTGGCGGGCACTGCTCTTGGCATCTGCAGAACACTCATTCTGCGAGGGAGGTGGCAGCCCATGTCACAGATGGGCAGTGAAGCTCCCTGATGGGGGCACTCTTCATCAGGGGCACAGCTGGAGACCCAGAAGCAAGGATGCCAGGCCCTGCCCACGGCCCCACATCCCCTCTTCCCCACCTTCAACAGTGAGTTACTAGCAATTCTCCAAAACAGAAGAGGCAGACACCAAGACCACAGGAAAGCCTGTTTTTGTTTTTACTGGAGGCTCAGGTGGCACATGACAGATCATAAAATGGCTTCAGAGGTAGGGGGCCGGGGGGGGTGGTAGTGGGGGAGAAATAAAAATAAACTGGGGGCGGGGGAAGAAAAACAACCAGGAGGAGGTAAGAGCTGGCTGGTTCCTTCTCAGCCTGAGTTAGGGGAGGGAGTTGGTATCTCTGAACAGTAAGGATGGATCCCTTCCTTCGACCCTTGATAAGGGGAGGGAAGGAAAAAAAAAAAAAAAGCAAAAGGCTGTTGCTTTGGCCCTCCTGAGTCTCAAGGAAAAGGTGAAAAGCTGGTGTTTTGATGCCATGAATCATGGGAAGGGGGGAGCAGGGTACTGGGTAGGGTACAGGTCAGTTGGAAAAACTGGCAGATACCTGAGAGAGAAAAGGGAATGGATGGATCGTGAACAACAGCCACTTCTCATCGCCACCCAGTCCCCCACCTTCCTGGCCACCCGCCCGACTGCATCAGCCACTCACCAGATGGCAGCTCTGGTTGTCCTTTGAGTTGGAATCACTCCAGGATGGTAGTGGTGGGGTCCCCACTGTTGATAGGGCCTGAGGTCTAGAGAACAGCAGTGGCCAATTGAGACTTTTTTTTTTTGGGAGACGGAGTCTCACTCCAGACTGGAGTGCAGTGGTGCGATCTCAGCTCACTGCAACCTCCCACTCCCTGTTCAAGCGATTCTCCTGCCTCAGCCTCCCAAGTAGCTGCGACTACAGGCGCACACCACCACACCTAGCTAATTTTTGTATCTTTAGTAGAGATGGGGTTTCACCATATTGGACAGTTTGGTCACGAACTCCTGACCTCAAGTGATCCACCTGCCTCGGCCTCCCACAGTGCTGGGATTACAGGCGTGAGCCACCGTGCCTGGTAGAGACTTGTTCTTCAGAGCCCTGAACTTCAACCTTCTTTTACTTTTTCCCTTCCCATTAATACCCTCAATCACTTCCTCCAGTTCACATCCACAAGCCGGTACTATGGCTCTAGGCAGCACTGAGGGGCAGGGGCAGCGACCTGGGCTTGACTGCCTCCCCTGGGGCTTCCTGGTGGGAGGGGGCACCTGCCAGGGGCGGATCCAGCAGGCTGCATGGAAGCAGGTGGCAGCAGGGCCAGGGCAGGGGAGGGGAGGAGCCAAGGGATAAAGTAGGAAGGAAAAAGAAAAGGAGGAGTATGGGGGAGCTGGTCTTAGCCTTTTCTTTCATCCCACATCCCGAGGTCCTCACCTCAGGGGCTGCGGGCTGCCGGGGGCCAGGGGGCTGCTGCCGTCTCCGCTGGAAGTACGGGCGGTTTCGTGGGCGCTGAGGCTCAGGTCGGGAACCATCCGCAGAACCTTGACTGGGCTTGGTCTCACCATCCCCACCTTCCGTGGTAGGCTGCTGGGGTGGCCTGGGGCGGAAAGGCCTAGGGAAAGGAGCAGGGCCTTGAAGGGACCAGGGAACACCCAGGGTTGACCGCCTCCCTCCCTAGGGCTCCACCAGCTGCCCTGCCCCACCCCACCTCCAGGAGCCAGGCTTCCAGCCCATGAGCACTGCCTCCCTGCAAGGTACCTCTCTCACCAGGAGCCAGGCTCTGCCTTGAGCTTCGCCCTTCCACCCTCCTGTCCCTTTCCCCAGGGAACCAGCACTGGAGGGAAGGGGGAGACCAAGCCCCAGCAGGGAGTCTTACCTTCGGTACCTGGGCCGGAACCGGGGCGGGGGGACACGCTCATCTCCCTGGTGTTGGTGCCCCTCCAATGGGGCTGTCTCTTTGGGTTCTACCCCATCAGTGCCCTTGGAATAGGCAAAGGCCCTGGTGAGCTGTGGGGACAGCGGCTGCCCCGGAGCCAGGTTATCCACAGCTCTGCCCAACCCTCAGTTCCTCCTCCTTTGGGGTCCTGTGGCCTCTATCCTAACTACCACTCCTCTCCTGAACTTGGGGAACTGGCTCCCATACTCCAGCTTCCCCTCACCTCTATAGGCTGCTGCTGGTTGAGGGGCCGAGGGCCTCGCACGAACCGCCTTCGGTAGAAGAAGGGTGGCGGGCGTCGTCGTCTGGGCCGCTGCCCCGAGTCTTCAGTCCGCTCCCCTTCGCTGCCAGGTTCTGTCCCCGCCGAGGGAACCTCTGCAACCATGGGTGGTGGGGCAGTTGGGCGAGGCCGGGGGATGAATCGGCGGAACCTACGTCGGTTGGGGGCATAACGGCTGCCCTTCACAGGCACCCCCCCAGGCCCAGTTACGTTCGCGGCTTCTGCACCCTGGGAAGGTGGTGAGCAAACAGTCAGAACCCACTTCAGAGGGCGCACACTCCCAACCTGCTTCCCCTTCTTCCAGGGGAAGGCCCCTCTCCAGCTTTCCTTCAGCTCCTCTAACTTCTTTCTACCCTCCCTGGAGGGGCAGTGGAGTGCATGTGCATCCATCTAGGAAGGAGCAACCTATTCTTTTGAAATAACTGCTACTGCACCCTCCTGAGTGGAGGAAGGCCTGGCAGCCACCATCTACCTTTTACTACAGAGGTGGACTCAGGAAGTCTGAGGACAGGGCCCCATGTGGAGAACAGATGTGGAAGTGCTTGGTGAACTACAGAGAAGAAACCCAGACACTGCCGACATGACAGGGACATATTTAGGACATCCCTTAGCCCTAGTGTTAAGGAAGAGGACATCAGGGGGAGAGAACACAGATCCATTCCCACAGAATGGGGCAGAACCGGGCCCAGAAGCGTCTACCCTGCCATGACCTCAAGGCCACCCTCCCATAAACCTGGTCAACTCTATACCCCATAGCAGTCCCCAAACCTTCTCTCCTTCCACGACATCAAATTCCACAGTCTCCCCATCTCCAACACTGCGCAGAAACTTCCTGGGGTTGTTTCTTTTAATAGCTGTCTGATTGGGGGAAAGACCAGGAGAAAGGTGAGCCAGCAAGACCAGAGTCTCTGTCACCCCCTGGTGGATCCACCACCCAATCTCATTCTTTCCACATTTGACTTGGGGTCTAGAGCTGGAGGGTGGAGCAAGGAGGTGGTCAAAGTTTAGTAGGGGAGAAGTCACGCACTAGGGGCCTCAGCAACAATTGTGCAGTTAACCACTGTCCCCAGGACACTCTCTCCCTCCCCTCTTTCCCCCTCAGGGATTTCAAAAAGGGAGGCGAGAAACATGAACTCCAAAGCAAAGCAAAAGGCAGGGACAGTCTTCAGTTGCAAAGTGGGTAAAATGCACTGTGCTTCTTACCTCGGTCCCACTGAGAGCTCTTTCCACCAAGCAGTGGTTCTCAAGCTGTAGCGTGCATCAGAATCACCTGGAGAGCTCATTAAACAGACTCCGCAGCCCCAGCCCTAGCCCCAGCTCTGATTGATTCACCAGGTCTGGGCTGGGACCTGAGAATTTGGATGTCAGGTGATGCTGCTGCTGGTGCGGGGGCCACGCTTTGAGAACCACTGCACCCAAGCACCTTCTCTCTCTGAAAACTGCCTCAGTGCTTCCCGGAGTGTTAACAGGTCCCAGGAGGTAGTGAGCACACCACACCCGGGGGCGACATGCTCAACTCTGACAGACGTTTAATAACCCCACACAAGTGCGGCTAATGGTGGTTGACACAGGCACCGGAGGCAGATGGGGGAGCTATTCCCTGGCAGGCGCGCCGTTGTGAAGAAGAGCCAGAGAAACACGACGGAGGGCACTGCTAAGGACTATGTCAAAGGCCTTCACAGAGGGCCGGTTCTTCCCCTCAGAAAGCCGACCTAGCTCTTACCTGGTGAACAAAGACATCTTCCTTGGTGTCATTCCTGCAGAACAGGATGGGGTCGTTAAGGCGGGGACTTGAACAAAGCCCTCAGCTCCTCACTGAGGCCCCCCTAGCTGCCCCGTCTAAGTTCAGTGGGCCCATCCTTGCCAGCATTCCACAGTTAGGGGTATACAGGGCCCGGGATGAGGGAGAAAGAGCCAGCAGGACCCCAGAAGATGATGTAAAGGGAAATACACCTAAAACCTCAGTGCCACACCTGGACTTCACAAGGAAAGGGCAGGCTGGGGAGGCAAAGGCAGCTTGAGCCACACTTCCACCCCAGGCGAGCCTTACAACCTGCCAGCACTGGGTGCAACTGCCCCTAGCCAATTCCCCCTCCCCCAACCCCCATCAGGGTTGGAAAATTTGTCTTCTTCCTTCTATAGTCAAGGAGACAGAAAGTGCAGATAGGGCCAGAGGTGCAGAAGAAGTTGGAGAAGGGAACAATGTGTCAGGAACTTGCTCCAAACAGCCACAAAACTTTATTCTCATCCTCAGCCTGGAGGTGAACCCCAGGGTCAGGCCCACATTCCACACACGTGGGACCAAGGGTGAGAGGGAAGAAAACATTCACTCAGTCTCTATCACAAGCACCCCAGTTGGTGGGGGCAGGGGAGAAAGAAAAGTTTTCCTAGAGGCACTTCGCCCTGCACCCAGTCTGCCGTTTCCAGAATTAGACAGGGACCCTTCCCCAGAACAAACATTTTTGCTGTAAAGCAGTTGGATCTGCACAAGGGTTAGCCTGCTAAGAGGGAACTGGGGCCTCCCAGGAGGGCCGGGCCGGGCAGGATGCCCAGGCTGGGGAAGGGCCCACTGGCCAGGACCTGGCTCTGCCCAGAATCCACCGCCACAGCCTCTCCCAGTGCTTGAGGGGTGGAGCTGCCTTCTGAAGAAGAGCAGCAGCCTCGGGCTCCTTCCTTCTGCCCCCCACTGTCAGCCTCAGTCCCAACAGGTGGGGGGCTCAAATGAGCCACAGCTCTTTAATGGAGACAAGTTGTGAGTGCTGCCATAACAGGAAATCAGTGAGGATTCCAGCCGGGACCCTGAGGCAGAGAACCCTACAATACATTGTGCCCCAAAGGCATATCAGAGTGAACGTAATGAAGCAATTCCAGAAGGTGAGATGAGAAGCTGGCAGGGTCAGAGCCAGGTTTGCCAAGTTCCTGAATCATTAATCCTCTGCTGCCCTTGAAGATGTGGAAGAGGCTTCCTCTTGTCACTAAGCGCACATTGTGCTGCGGTTAAAGACTTTCAACCAGCATCAGCTGGACATTGCAACCATGTGCCTCCGCAGGGGTGGAGATGAGCTTGGGCAGGTGTCCAGTCCCACAGGCCAGTTCGGAAGACACCCATTCCACCCCCGCCCTGGGTTCCTTGGATACCTGTTGATGAATCCGTAACCATTCCGGACGTTGAACCATTTGACAGTGCCCAGGACTCGGATTGCTGCCAGGCAGAGATGCAGTGGGGACAGTAAGATGGGGGGAAGAGATGGTTTTGAGACACTCCAAAAAAAAAAAAAAATCTAGCCTACTGCCTTATTGCTGCTCCAAATAGCCACAACTATTGCAATTAAGCTCCAAACCACTGTTAAGGTTACCTTCAAGCCAACCAGGTTTCACAAGTAGCCTCAAGGTATTCTTACCCTATTCCACCAAACGGAATCACCCACACAGGGGACTCAGGCTTTCAAAAAGCCTTCCAACTCTAAGGCACGTTCCCCACATCCTACAAATCCAGGCCCTTCACCTAGAACTGGGTACTCACCTGGTCTGCAAAGTGCTGCCCCCAGGCCGTAACTGAGGGTTTTTCTACCCCTCCCAACGCAAGAGTCCCCAGGGCACCTGCTGGCTGGGCTCAGAGGTTTGCCTAGTTCTAACCGAGTCAACCAGGCACTGTGTCCCGCCCGGAGGCGTGGCCGGGCCCTGGGGGTTTATTCTCCACCCTACAGCCTTAGCTAAACCTGCCGGCCCCGCCCTCCCGCCCAGGAAAGCACAGCAGGATTTCCCACCAGGGGAATCCACTTTATTGGGTGCGCAGCTCCCAGCCCAGTTAGCGCTCTGGGCCTCCTGGCCAGGCCGCCTTTGGTTTTCCAGATCCCGCCGGGCTCCACACTGCCCCTCCCCCAGCCCACCGACCCCTCAGAGCCGCCCCGTGCGCGCCCCCCCCTCACCCAGCACCGGCTTGTCCGCCTGACTCCGGGCCGGGGGCGCGGGGGTTCCCGAGGCCGCCGTCGCCGGGTTGCCAGGGGTGCGGGGGCCCGGCGCCGTGGGGGTCCCAGCAGCGGGGCCCGTGGCGGCTCCGCCCCCGCCGCCGCCGCCGCCCGCCCCGCCGCCTGCTTTCTGCGGCTCCCCCGCGGGCACCGGTACCACCACCGCTACCACCCCTGCCGCCGTCGCGGGCACCGTCGCCGCGGGGGCCGCTGTCGCCACCGCTGCCGCCTCCACCTCGCTCATCCCGCCGGGTCCAGTACCGGCCCCCGCCGCCACCGCCTCCTCCGCCGCCGCCGCCGCCACCGCCCCAGCCCCTCCCCCCGGCTCGCGAACCCGCCGCCCCGCTCGGTCCTCGAGCCCCGAGCCTCGCCCGCACACCGGCAGCGGGCTCGGAGCCGAGGCCAATCGCAGCCCGCTGCCGCCGCGCGTGCAGACCCCGCCTCCCAGTCACGGGCCAATCCCAGCCCGGCGGCCCCCTGGCCCGCACGCCGGCCCCGCCTCCCGGACTTCGCACCGCGGCCCGGGCCCCCGCCGGCAGCCCGGTAAGTACACCTGGGCCCCGCCTCCGGGCCGCCACGTGACCGCTCCTGGCCCAACCCATTGGCCGGCGGCCCTTTTCCCCTCCCCCCTCCGCCCCTTTCCACCGGCCGCGGGAAATCAAACCGGCCGGTCGCGCCCCAACCGCCACCTGGCCTCTGCGCGAAGGGCGGGGCCGGGGCCGCAACGCCGAGGTTGCCCCTGACGACCCGAGCGAAGGGCGGGAGTCTGCAACCTCGGTTCTGTAGAGAGCAGCACCGCTCGCCTGCACCCTCGAGACCGACCTTGCCCGTAGGCTGCCAGGTGCAGACGCCTTCCGGCCACCACCCTTGACACCCTCTCCCCATAGGGCGGCCCTGAACACCTGGGGCTGCGGTATCCGCCCGCGGGATAGGCTGCAAAGCGCCGCAGAACGGCTTTCCCGGCTCACACTTGCTCCCACAAGCCGGGAACCCCTACTTTTCTTTTTTTTTGAGACAAGGTATCGCTCTGTCGCCCAGGGTGTAGTGCAGTGGCGCGATCTCGGCTCACTGCAACCTCTGCCTCCCAGGTTCAAGCGATTCTCCTGCCTTGCGCCAGGGCTCCCGACCTGCCCCTACATATGCTTGTATTGGAAACAAAGTTTACAAGTAGTACAATGCGCAGCTCTTCACTGAGTTGGTTTTATATTTGTTGGTTTGTTTGTTTCTGTTTTGACACAGGGTCTCCCTCTGTTGCCCAGGCTGGAGTGCAGTGGTGCGATCGTGGCTCACTGCAGCCTCTGCCTCCCGGGTTCAAGCGATTCTTCCTCCTCAGCCTCCTGAATAGCTGGGATTACAGGCGTGCACCACCACACCCGGCTAATTTTTGTATTTCTAGTAGAGACGGGGTTTCACCATGTTGGCCAGACTGATCTTGAACTCTTGACCTCTGGTGATCTGCCTATCTCGGCCTCCCAAAGTGCTGGGATGATAGGCGTGAGCCACCGCGTCCGGCTTCGTTTTGATCAATGTGTCTACTCATGTGGCCCACGCTGACCGCTGCACCTCTGATGTTTACATGCTGGGGGCTGTGGTCTCCAGCCAGGCGTCAGGCTTCGGTGGACTCGAGGCCTTTTGCGCATGCAGTTTCTTCTGCCTTCGTGTCTCAGGGTGGCTCTCTTCAAGTAGCAGCTTACATACCATTCTTGCCGATCACACCATTCCTTATTTTTCTAATGGCATTTTTGAAAATATGACATGATCCTGACCATTTGTTATTTTACTCCCCCACGCACAGTAGGCTGTAAACTCCACAGCAGTAAGAGCCTTGTAGTTACGCCAGACCCCTGCAGCAGTGCCTGGTACGACGTACACGCTCAATATTTATCGAATATATTAACCGCCCCCATTCCACAGATGCGAGGACTGAGGCGCGGTACGAAGCTTATATCAGGTTTCTCAGGAGCCTGGGAAGTCCTACCTGGAAGCTGAAATGTTCCTCCCAGAAAAACGAGGCTCCAGCAGTATCTCCTCCCTAGGGCCACCTCCCCCACCAGGGAGGACGCGGGTGCGCGTATTTTTAGCCAGGGCAGCGCACCCCGGGGCAGCACACGTGCCCCCAAGCGCTGCTCGGCCCGCCCCACGTGCACTTCCCCAGCGTTGGCGTCCTCCGCGTCCCCTTCCCGGCCCGCGGCCCACAGCAGCCGCAGTGTCGCCTCTCCCGGTCCCGGCGCGCCCTCTGCCGGTCGCTCCCGGAAGCCGCCGGATCCCGCTTCCTCGCGGTCCCTCTGCTTGCTATCCCTCCCACCCCACTTCTCCGGCCCTTTCAGCCTTTCAGAGTTGAAGATTCTGATTTCCAGGGCATCGAGCACAGTGGACAGAAAAAGAGAAGAGACAAGAAAACAACTAAGTTGCAAGACGAGGCAGTGAAGCATACAAGAATGACCACTGGCCTTTTTAGGGCTGAGGACCCCACAGGGTCTTGGGGTGTGCCTTATGCTGTGTTGCGGGGCAGGATCCACGAAATAAGTACAAGTAAAACGCAGCTGGGCTCAGGCGGCCACGCCACCTATAAGCGGAGTCAGGCGAGGCCCCAAATGTCCAGAAGCATGAATATTTACTGTGTATAGGTTAGGGGGCAGGACAGTGAGTGAAATCATCTTTAGGGATAGTGATAGGGTCGTGAGCAATAAAACATGGGGTCCACCCCCATTAGGTCACCTAGGCCAGGAGGTGGACAGTGCACAGCAAGGGGCCCGTTCCCATGAAGGCAAGGGCTGTGTGCAGTAAGGGGTCCACCCCCATTAGGTCACCGAGGCTTGAAGGTGGGCCGTGTGCAGTGAAGAGGGTGCAGTGTGCGATACTTCTATCTATGGGCAAACTACTTCTAAGAAGATTTATAGGAGGATGCTTTAAGTCACAAAGCAGTGACAGAGCTGTCAAGGTTACCACCACCTTCTGGCAGCTTCCAATGGGTTCTATGGGAAGATGCTTTTCAAGCAGCATGGTAGCAAGAGCTGATAAAGTTCACAGTCACCAAGGTGGATTGCTGGTCTGAGGGCAGCCTTCCACAAGAACTGGAGCAGGGTCCTACAACTCCTTTATCAGGAGGAGTGGCTCTTGCCCCAAGCCTGCCATACAGTGGGTATCTTTACAATACTGAACGCTGCCGCCTGGGCCATGGATTCTTGTCCTGGTATAACTGTTTTCCCTTAAATCATGCTCTGCACTGTGTCTGCTCTAGGCATTCCTCCGATTATAAGCTGCTTATTCCTTAATTCATGCTCTGTACTGTGTCCACACTAGCTAGGCATTCCTCCGATTATGCACTAAGATATAATTATATATATATATATATATATATATATATATATGTAGGGAAATATTCTTTAGGCACTCATACTATCAACTATTATATGATTATATATAGAGGATTATATAAAGGGATTCTTCAAGCCCTAATTCTATAAACTAATATATGATTGCATAAAGGATTATATAAAAGGAAATTCCTGAATAGTAACACTATAAAGTGAGATATTCCTCAAGCCCTAACTGTGCCAGCGTTCTGCTTAGCTCTCATTCCTCGGTGCCTATATGGGGGGTTAGCCATAGGCCCTGGACTGTTAAAGACTGACTCACCCGTGCCTAGCCCTGAGCTCAAGGAATTGGAGAAGCCTGAGACCAAGGCTGGGGAAGGCAGGCAAGAAACCTCACAGTGTGACCGCTGCAGCAAAAGAATCACATGGAAGGTACAGAGGGAGCTCAGGAGTGGGCCAGTTAGCTACCGGCTGGAGGGTGAGATGAGAGGAACATAGGAAGGGAAGCTGAGCCCTTTTTGTAGTTTAAGAAAATGGGGGCCGGGCACGGTGGCTCACGCCTGTAATCCAAGCACTTTGGAGGTCAAAGTGGGCAGATGACCTGAGGTCAGGAGTTCAAGACCAGCCTGACCAACATGGTGAAACCCCGTCTTATAAAAAAAAAAGAAAGAAAGAAAGAAAAGAAAATGGGCCAGGCGCAGTGGTTTATGCCTGCAATCTCAGCCCTCTGGGAGGCTGAAGCAAGAGAATCGCTTGAACCTGGGAGGTGGAGGTTGCAGTGAGCCGAGATCGTGCCATTGCACTCCAGCCTGAGCAATAAGAGCAAAACTCCATCTCAATAATAATAATAATAATAATAATATAATAAAATAAAAATACAAAAATTAGCTGGGCATGGGCGCCACTGTAATCCCAGCTACTCAGGAGGCTAAGACAGGAGAATCGCTTGAACTCGGGAGGCGGAGGTTGCAGTGTGCGGAGATCGCTCCACTGCACTCCATCCTGGGCGACAGAGGGAGGCTCTGTCTCAACAACAACAAAAAAAAAAAAAAAAAGAAAGAAAAAGAAAATTGGTCGGACGCAGTGGCTCATGCCTGTAATCCCAGCACTTTGGGATGCTGAGGTAAGGACTTCGAGACCAGCCTGGACAACATGGTGAAACCCCATTTCTGCTAAAAATACAGAAATTAGCCAGGCATGGTGGTGCACACTTGTAATCTCAGCTATTCACAGGGGCTGAGGTGGGAGAATCGCTTGAACCCGGGAGGTGAAGGTTGCAGTGATTGCAGTGACCTGAGATCGCGCCACTGCACTTCAGTCTGGGCAACAGACTGAGAGACTCTGTCAAAAAAAAAAAAAAGAAAAAGAAAAAGACAGAAAGAAAGAAAAGAAAAAATATCAGGAGATCAGAGGTGGGGGCATTGAAGGCAAGCATACTCCTGGCTGTTGAAACAACAGCTACACAGGCAACAGCTCTATGCTCTCTATCCCCATGGAGGAGAATTCGCAGGCGTCACAGAGATGCATTGAATTGTCCTGTTCAGATGGATTTGTGCATATAATTTTCTTTTTCTTTTTTGAGACAGGGTCCCACTGTCACCCAGGCTGAAGTGCAGTGGCACCATCTCAGCTCATTGCAGCCTCCACCTTGAGGGCTCAAGTGATCCTCCCATCTCATCCTCCCACTTGTATAGTTAACTGACCCAATCCTGAGCTGGGACCACAGGCGTGTGCCACCATGCCCGGCTAATTGTTTGTACTTTTTGTAGAGAGGGGGTTTCACCCTGGGTGAACTCCTGGGCTCAAACTGTCACTCACCGTGGCCTTCCAAAGTGCTGGGATTACAGGTTTGAGCCACCGAGGCTGGCCATAATTTTCTAGTTATTTAAGTATTCTTAAGTACTATAGAAAACAAGGGCTACAGGCATTCTAGTGAAAAGGCTTCCTTCTTTTTCTGTCACTTCTTTCCATTTGTTCCTGCTCACCTGAAGTGTTCTCTACCTATCTGTTTTGTTCATTACTTTTTTTTTTTTTTTTTTTAAGACAGGGTTTCACCATGTTAGTCAGGCTGGTCTTGAACTCCCGGCCTTAGGTGATCTGCCCGCCTTGGCCTCCAAAGTGCTTGGATTACAGGCGAGAGCCACCACGCCCGGCCTGTTTTGTTCATTACTTAACAAAACAGGCTGGGTGCGGTGGCTCATGTTTGTAATCACAGCATTTTGGGAGGCCAAGGCAGGAGAATTCCTTGAGCTCAGGAGTTCAAGACCAGCCTGGGCAACATAATGAGACCCCATCTCTACAAAAAATACAAAAATTAACTGAAGGTGGTGACATGCACCTGTAGTCCCAGCTACCTGGGAGGCTGAGGTGGGAGGATCGCTTGAGCCTAGGAGGTCAGGGCTGCAGTGAGTGGTGATTGTGCCCCTGTACTTTAGCCTGGGTGACAGAGTGAGACCCTGTCTCAAAAAATAAAATAAAAGTAAAGTAAAAATTTTTTTAAAATCCTGTTTTCTCAACAATTACCCTGTATATCTCCATTATTATTATTATTATTATCATTATTTGAGACGAGTCTCTCTCTATTGCCAGGCTGGAGTGCAGTGGCGCAATCTCAGCTCACTGCAACCTCTACCTCCTGGGTTCAAGCGAGTCTGGTGCCTCAGCCTCCCGAGTAGCTGGGATTACAGGCACATGCCAGCACACCCAGCTAATTTTTTTTATTTTTAGTAGAGAGGAGGTTTCACCATTTTGGCCAGGATGGTCTCAATCTCCTGACCTCGTGATCCGCCCACCTCAGCCTCCCAAAGTGCTGGGATTCCCGTGCCCAACCCAATCTCCAATATTTGAACACCAAATTTCCTGAAACCAGTCTTTGCTGGGTTTATTCTTCAACTTTCTTTCACACCCCACCAACCCAAATCTGGTTTCTGCCCTGTCACACCACTGCGACAGCTTCATCAATGAAGGCCCACTGTCCCTTCTCAGTTGAGACATGCAGTGGATGTCTTCTGCTTCCCTTTGGACTCCATCAAGTGAAGTGTTCCTGCCACAGCTTCCACAACCTGACCTTCCCTGTGACCTCAACCTCTCCTGTTATGCTTGTTCTCCTTCACCAACCCCAGTGTTTCCTAGGCCATGTTCTCCTGCTATCTCCTTCTTTTTTTTTTTGAGATGGAGTCTCATGCTGTAACCCAGGCTGGAGTGCAGTGGCACAATCTCAGCTCACTGCAACCTCTGCCTCCTGGGTTTAAGTGAACCTTCTGCCTCAGCCTCCTGAATAGAGTAGCTGGGATTTCAGGCACACCTGGCTGTTTTTGTTTTTTTTTTTTTAAGTAGTAGAGATGGAATTTCACCATCATGGCTAGGCTGGTCTTGAACTTCTGACCTCAAGTGATCCACCTGCCTCAGCCTCCCAAAGTGCTGGGATTACAGATGTGAGTCACCCCGCCCAGCCGACCCTTCTTTAGGCTGTTCTACCCATTTCCCTGGCTCCGGTGACCACTTTCTGATGGCTCTCAAACTTGTGTCTCCCCCTGAGTTCTTCCCACCTTCTGCGAGACCCCCAAGTCAGGTTCTGTCCAGTCAGCTGCTCCCCAGACTTCTGGAACCTGATGAGTCCAAGTCCAAGCTCCTCTTGTTCCACCCTCCATTCTCCCTTCTTGCTGAGTTCCGGTCATCACCACTTGTCTACAGTCATGCTGCATAGAGCAGTCTTCCTGGAGGCCCAGGTTTAGCACAATAAAGGTGAAGATTTGTGTGATCAAATTGAAATAATATTTGGAAGATTGAAAAGATGGTGTCAGCTGAGCGTGGTGGCTCACCCCTGTAATCCCAAGACTTTTGGAGGCCACGGTGGGAGGATTGCTTGAGCCCAGGAGTTTGAGATCAGCCTGGGCAACATGGCAAGACTTTATCTCTACAAAAACTTTTTAAAAAAAAGTTAAGTGGGCATGGTGATGCACACTAGCTACTCAGAATGCTGAGTTAGGAGGATCACTTGAGCCTGGGAGGCCCAAGCTGTGGTGAGCCCTGTTTACATCACTGCACTATAGCCTGGGCAACAGAATAAGACCCTGTCTCAAAAAAAAAAAAAAAAAAAAAAGAGAGAGAGAGAGAAAAGAAAAGATGGTGTCACCTCTGTTCCCTGGTGCCATACGCTCCCAGAAACTCTTCCCTCCAACTTTTTTGTTGCAGCCCAACTCAGAGTTTTCGTCTCCTCTCTTCTAATAATTGCTCTCTTGTTTTTCTTGAGACAGAGTCTCACTCTGTCCCTGCCAGGCTGGAGTGCAGTGGCAGGATCTCAACTCACTGCAACTTCCACCTCCTGGATTCAAGCGACTCTCCTGCCTCAGCCTCCTGAGTAGCTGGGATTACAGGCGTGTGCCACCATGCCCAGCTAATTTTTGTATTTTTAGTAGATAGCGGGTTTCTCCATGTTGACCAGGCTGGTTTTAAGCTCCTTACCTTGTGATCCACCCACCTTGGCCTCCCAAAGTGCTGGGATTACTGGCATGAGCCACCGCGCCCAGCTTCACATTTATTTTTTAGCTGCTCTTTCCGATGTCCTTCCCTCTTTGCAGGCCCAGCTAGCACTCTGTCAAAGCCTCTTTGTCTTATCTGCTGCATCTTTTTGTGTGCATTTTCAATCTCTGTAAATAACATCTTGCTATAGAATTTGTTCTCATCTTATTTGCAGTTAGTACTATGTTGTTAAAATCCACCCGTGCTCTATGATGATCAAAGCTCGGACTGCATAATGCTATGCAGTATGAGTTGCACCACATTTTACCTGCTCATAGTCCCGCTAAGGAGCACCCATGGCACCTCCAATTCTCAACCACAACAAATAATATAGAAGTGAACTTTTTCATTTTTTTCAGACATGGTCTTACTCTGTCGCCCCAGCTAGGATACCATGGCATGACCACGGGTCACTCTGATCTTGACTTCCCATGCTCAGCCTCCTGACCTCAAGCGATCTGACTACAGGTGCATACCACCATGCCTGACTTATTATTTTTTTTTTTTTGAGATGGAGTTTCACTATGTTGCCCAGACTAGAGTGCAGTGGCATGATCTTGGCTCACTGCAACCTCCACCTCCCAGGCTCAAGCAATTCTTGTGCCTCAGCCTCCCGAGTAGCTGGGATTGCAGGTGCCTGCTACCACACCTGGCTAATTTTTTTATTTTTAGTAGAGACAGGGTTTCACCATGTTGGCCAGGCTGCTCTCGAATCCTGGCCCCAAGTCATCTGCCAGCCTTGGCCTCCCAAAGTGCTAGGATTATAGGCATGAGCCACCATGCCTGGCTAATTTTTTGTTTACTTGCAGAGATAGGGTCTTCTTGCTATGTTGCCCAGGCTGGGCTCAAATGATACTCCCATCTCAACCTCCCCAGCAGCTGGGATTACAGGCATGTGCCATGGTGTCCAGCTATTACTTGATATTTTCTTGTTTATAATTTGTGAGTTTGGAACCTTGTCTGTCTTGCTGGCTGCTGTATCATCAGCCCTTGTAACCGTATCTGGCACCTAGTAAGTGACCAGTGAATATCTGGCTGGATGAATGAAGGCAGAGAGGTTTTGTCTAAAATCATTTTTTTTCCTAGTAATACTTCCTCACGTTAAATATTTACATTCCCTGTGACCAGGCAATTCATCCTCTGGGCACGTGACCCAAAGGGATTCTGTCACAGAAGACAGACATGAGGCTGGGCACGGTGGCTCACGCCTGTAATCCCAGCACTTTGGGAGGCCGAGGCGGGCAGATCACCTGAGGTCAGGAGTTCAAGACGAGCCTGGCCAACATGGTGAAACCCCATCTCTACTAAAATACAAAAAAATTAGCCGGGCGTGGTGGCATGTGCCCATAATCCCAGCTACAGGTGAGGCCGAGGCAGGAGAATCGCTTGAATTCGGGAGGTGGAGGTTGAGGTAAGCCGAAATCCTGCCACTGCACTTCAGCCTGGACAACAGACAGAAACTGTGTCTCAAAAATAATAAAAATAAAAAAAGAAGACATATATGAGTTACAGGCAACCTGGGCGTCCATCTCTGAGAGTGTGAGGGTGAAATGTGGGTGTACGCTGGTGAGTATCATGCAACAATCAGAAGTGCCAGGTTAGGTGTACTTCTGGCAACATGGATGAATTTTTTTTTTTTTTTTGAGACAGAGTCTCACTCTGTCTTGAGGCTGGAGTGCAGTGGCGGGATCTCGGCTCACTGCAACCTCTGCCTCCCAGGTTCAAGAGATTCTCCTGCCTCAACGCACAGTTAATTTATTATTTTTTATTTTTAGTAGAGACAGGGTTTCACCATGTTGGCCAGGATGGTCTTGATCTCTTGACATCATCATCTGCCAGCCTCAGCCTCCCAAAGTGCTGGGATTACAAGCGTGAGACACTGCACCCAGCTGGATTTTTCTTTTTAAGACGGAGTCTTGCTCTGATCGCCCAGGCTGGAGGGCAGTGGTGCAATTTTGGCTCACTACAACCTCCACCACCTAGGTTCAAGGGATTCTCCTGCCTCAGCCTCCTGAGTAGCTGGGATTACAGGCACTCACCACCATGCCCAGCTAATTTTTTTTTTTTGTATTTTTAGTAGAGATGGGGTTTCACCATGTTGGTCAGGCTGGTCTCAATCTTCTGACCTCAGGTGATCTACTCCCCTTGGCCTCCCAAAGTGCTGGGATTATAAGCATGAGCCACTGTGCCCTGCCAGGATGGATCTTAAAAACACATTACTTAGAGAAAAAGGGTGAGAAACAGGATAAAACATATACAACAGGCTGGGTATGGTGGCTCACGCCTATAATCCCAGCACTTTGGGAGGCTGAGGTGGGATGATTGCTTGGGGCCCAGAGTTTGAGACCATCCTGGGCAACACAGGGAAACCCTATATCAACAAATAATTTAAAAAATTAGCCAGGCATGGTGGCACGCACCTATGGTCCCAACTACTTGGGAGGGGCTGAGGTGGGAGGATTGCTTGAGCCTGCAGGGTCAAGGTTACAGTGAGCTACAATCCTGCCACTTGCACTTCAGCCTGTGTGACACAGCAAGACCCTGTTTCAAAAAAACATATACAATGATACATAAAAAGAATCATTCCCACAAAAGACAAACCACATCTCTCAGAGTATATCTAAACTCCAGCCTGGTGACAGAGTGAGACACCGTCTCAAAAAAAAAAAAAAGATTGGCCTGGCACGGTGGCTCACGCCTGTAATCCCATCACTTTGGGAGGCTGAGGCAGGTGGATCATGAGGTCAAGAGATCAAGACCATCCTGGCCAACATGGTGAAACCCTGTCTCTACTAAAAATAGAAAAATTAGCCGGGCATGGTGGTGCACACCTTTAGTCCCAGCTACTCGGGAGGCTGAGGCAGAAGAATCGCTTGAACCCGGGAGGCGGAGGTTGCAGTGAGCCGAGATTGCGCCACTGTACTCCAGCCTGGCAACAGAGTGAGACTCTGTCTCAAAAAACAAAATAGAAACAAAAAACCAAAAAGATGCACAACATTATAATTGTTTGCGGAGGAGCAAGGAAGTAAATGAGATTGGGGGTGTTAAAAAAAATCAAATGTAGGAATGAATGAAATGTTATATTCTGCTTAAAACTCTTCAGTGACTTCCCATTGAAAACTCATAGGTAAAGCTCAAACCTTACCTTAACTATAAGGGCCCAAGATCCAACTCATTGCCACCCTACCCAGCCAGGCCCCAAGCATTCCCTCCTGACCAGTCTTCCTGACATTGCTACGTGTGGCTATTTCAGTTTAATTAAAATAAAATTTAAAATTCAGTTCCTAAGTCTTACCAGACACATTTCAAAAGCTCAATAGCCATATGAGGCTCAAGGATACTGTATTAGCACAGATAGATAGAGAACATTCCCACCCTCAAAGAAAGGTCTAGCAGACAGCACTACTATTTAACAAACTCTGTTTTTTTTTGAGACAGGGTGTCATTCTGTCTCCCATGCTGGATTGCAGCGGGGCACTCACAGCTCACTGCAGCCCTAACCTTCCCAGGCTCACATGATTCTACCACCTCAGCCTCTGGAGTAATTGGGACTGCAGGTTCACACCACTACGCCTGGTTAATTTTTGTATTTTTGGTAGAGACGGATTTCACCATGTTGCCCAGGCTGGTCTCCAGCTCCTGGGTAACCCCGTCTCTATGACTCAAATGATCCACCCACCTTAGTCTCCCAAATTGTTAGGATTACAGGCGTGAGCCACCATGCCTGGCTTCAACCATCTCTGTAAATCTCAGTTCTCAGGATACTAAATCTTCTGTTCTAAAAGTTTCAGAAATAGTTTCCTATTTGAGTTAATTTTGCTGAGATTTCTTGAGTGCTTTCCTCTGACCATCTGGCCTGGGAGACAAGTGCACTAGGAACTGTAATGATAATCTCAGTGCTGGTTAGCAACTCTGTGAGTTGCCTTCTAAAAATACTTCACATAGTTTACAATAAAATATGCTTCTTTCTTTCCTTCTTTCTCTCTCTTTCTTTCTTTCTCTCTCTCTCTCTTTCTCTCTTTCTTTCTCTCTCTCTCTCTCTCTCTCTCTCTTGCTTTCTTTCTTTCTTTCTTTTTCTTTCTTTCTGATGGAGTCTTGCTTCATCACCCAGGCCGGAGTACAGTGGCACGAACTTGGCTCACTGCAACCTCCGCCTCCCGGACTCAAGCGATTCTCCTGCCTCAGCCTCCCAAGTAGCTGGCACTACAGGTGCCTGCCACCATGTCCGGGTAATTTTTGTATTTTTTAGTAGAGATAGGGTTTCACCATATTGGCCAGGCTGGTCTCAAACTCCTGATCTTGTGATCTGCCCACCTTGGCCTCTCAAAGTTCTGAGATTACAGGTGTGAGCCACCGCACTCGGTCTTCTTTTGTTTCTTCAACAAACATTTATTGAGCACCTACTGTGTGCCAGATGCTATAAAACATGCTAAAGTATAGTAGTGAATTAGACATACAAGATCCTTGCAACAGCCTGGGCGTGGTGGCTCACGCCAGCAATCCCAGAACTTTGGGAGGCCGAGGTGGGTGAATCATGAAGTCAGGAGTTAAAGACCAGCCTGATCAACATGCTGAAACCCCGTCTCTACTAAAAATACAAAAATTAGCTGGGCATGGTGGCATGGGTCTATAGTCCCAACTACTCGGGAAGCTGAGGAAGGAGATCACTTGAACCCAAGAGCCAGAGGTTGCAGTGAGCAGAGATCGCACTACTGCACTCCAGCCTGGCGACAGAATGACACTCTGTGGAAAAAAAAGAAAAAAAACTATAATCTCCAGGAACTTCTCAGAACCATGCACGTTGTAAACCTGATTTTATACCAAGAAGGAGAGAGCCTTCAAGCGTCCACCCGGCTCCACAAAATGACCAGCCAATAGCAAGGCGCAGCCAGCTGCCGGGCCTGCCTCTTCCCTGAAAGAAGTAGATATAGGACAGTAGTTGTTTGACAGAAAGACAAGGACAAGTGAGATGAGATGAGAGAGGCAAACAAAAAGTAAGAAAAATGAAAAACAATGTCACTGAATCATCCACCACCCCTAAGTATGTATTAATGGACCGATAAAGTATGCCCTGGAGAGTCTTAATACTACAATATTATAACCTGTGTACCAAGAAAATAATGTGCCTGACTTAGCAGGCACATTATAACAAAGAGAGTTTGGGTTCTGTGTTGTTGGTTTTCTGGTTCTTGCTAATGTTTTGGTTTTTAGCTTTGCTCACTTAGAAGTTCTTTTCCTTTAAAGGGCTGCGTGCCACAGAGACTGTTTTCCAAACAAAGTGCAATGCTGCCCCCTGGTGGTCGAATCATGTGAGCGCACTTGTAGAAATCGAGCATCTCTCCTAGCGGAGCTTCCTTCCCTTCAGTTCTGCCTAGATTTTGTTTTGCTACCTTTTCATCCTCCAGAGTGCAAATATTTCCTCCTTAAAGATTCTCAGCACAGAGATATTTTCTGGATTACTTGTTTCACACACTAATCAACATAGCATTTTATCCTAAAATATGAACCCTGTGCTGATTACAAAACAAGCCGTGGTGGTGAGTTAATTTTGCTTATAAAAATTAAGCGATCTCCCTGGAGGAAGCCCAGAAATCAAGCCTATTTCATATAACCTTTAGAATCCTGATTGGAATTCTCACTGGAAAGACATTTACTGAGAACTCAAGCTCAAGGAAATCAACACCTGGATCTGACAGACATTCCACTCTCAGACAAATGTATTTGATTTCAGATCATCCTTCAATCTTTGTACTGGGAATAAACCTAAGACCAAAAGCTCTGAAAATAACAATGCAGGTGATACACTGCACTATCAGAAGCCTCCTTCCTGGACTGCATGAAAATACAACTGCTGGCTTAGAGAAAATTATATCAAATGAGAACACATGGGGAGGAGTTGGCCAGCGAGCTAATCAGGACATAATCAGCTAAGAAGTCCCGGCATATATCTAGTTTTCCTCAGACCATGATCCCTACCACCTGCATCAGGGTAACTTGGGAGTTTGTTAAAAATTGAATTTGGAGACCCACCCAAATCTATTGGATTCAAAGCTCTGGGGATAGGACCCAGAATTCTGCATTTTCCAGGCTCCTTGGGTAATTTTGTGCACACTCAACTTTGAGAACCATTCAGTAACAATAAAATTGTAAATTTCCATTGAGATTTCCTATTCAGAACTTCTCAAACGTTATAAAGCTACAAAAAAAAAATCAATGAATGCTTTTCCTTTTCTCCAAAATTAAAAGGATATTTCTGATCATGAAAGGCCCTCCCCAGCCAACAACGATCACAGCCAATTAAAATCATGAGTATCACTCGTAAGTGCTGATAATTTCTAATTGTACTTGTTACCCCAAAGTCATGCCTTTGAAAGCCCCATCAGCAAGTAGCGTGAAATGATTCATTAAGCAGAAGCATCCACTAAATCAGAGGATAAGACAGCCTTACGATGACTACACAGCTTTCTGCCCCCACAAGAACAACCTGACTGAAACAAGCAAAAGAGAGAAAGAAAAAAGCAGCAAACAAAAAGAAATGCCAGCACCTAACATTTCCCTGTTTTTCACCCTCTCTAAACTGCACGACTGTTCTCAGTGCTGCCTCTTGCTCCCCTTCCTCTGCTGGGCCATGGTTCCTGCCTCTCCCTGTCATCATTTCATAGCCACTTGCAATCGGGTCCTGTTCCAGGCTGTGGTGAGAGTGGAATGCGCTCTGGTCTTGCCAAGCCCAGGCGGAGGTGCCAGCACAGTCAGCTGCCTCCACTCGGGCTACAGCCTTTGAGCAGGTGCCAGCACCAACAGGTTGCATTTCATCGCTCCCCTTTATTGCCTGAATGCGCCACAGGAGGAGAGGGCGCGGGATGGAGAAAGGCTTGTGTTTCTGCCTAAAGAAATGGGCATGCGGCTTAAAGAGGGTCTGCCTGCTCTGCTTGGTCCACCCAGCATCCCTCAGTCACCAGCAGAAAGAGCAAGAGAAGCAGATCCTGAACGTTTCACAAGCTACGCACGGGGAGGGCAGCTCCTCCACTCCACCAGCCAGGCTCTCCCAAGACGGGGTCTTGAAATCTCCCTCCCTCCTACACCACGGGGGAATCAGGCTACAGAGGAAATCTAGAAATGCCCCAACAGTCAAGCTGCTGACCAACAGCAATTGCTGCAGGGGAAGATCTGAAATCACAAAGGACATCAAGAAAAAGAGGGAAGGATACCTGGACCGTGTCAGTCTGTTCCGGGAGAAAGATCGAACATTACAAAGCATCCTTTAACTTAATCTGGAATTTCAATACATCTCTGAAAGTGGGCTCTAAGTCAACACAGCCCACTGACAGCAAAAAGGAGGCCTAGGCAAGAATGTACCCCTGAGATTGGCTCTTGGTGTTTATGTGCGGCTGCAAAGAGAAGCAAATTGCAAATGTAATAAAATAGTTTAGAAGAGAAGGATTTTTTTAACGAATTACAATAAATATATGTGAATCCAAGTGTGCTCCCAAAGGTAGGATTTAAATTTTCCTAAATCAGCTCCTATCTTAGTCAATTCTCCTCTGCTTGTATCTGGCCCATGTCACACCTTAAAATCCACACCGCTTTCTCGCTCTCCTTAATGGCTTCATGTGGGTAACTTGAATTTAAAACCAGTCCTCTTTGCCACTTGACCTTTAAAAGAAGATTAGAAAGTAAATTTTTCATCCTAACAAAGCTACCACACTTCCACACGCATGAAATAAATCACAAACAGTACAACTGAACAGGAATTCAATTAATGTTTTTGCCATTTTCAAGCCTGTATGGAACTGAAAACAACTGTTTCAAGGAAAAAATAAAAAGCATCCAAAAGTGCACCGGTAATGCTTATTCACAAAGACGGATCTTCTAGTGTAATCCTGCCTTCTGTTCCTGTCGTAGAGAGAACCACGGCCTCCCTAAAGATGTCTACATCCTAACCCCTGGAGCCTGTGAATATGTTGCCTTACATGGCATCAGGACTTTGCAAGTGTGATGAAGATAAAGACCTTGAGACGAGGAGATTATCCTGGATTATATATATGAGTTTAACAGTAATCACAAGGGTCCTTCTAAAATGAAGGCAGGAGACTCATCAGAGAAGGAGAGGCCGTGACTGGAGCAGAAGTAGGAACCGTGCTATTGCTGCCTTTCAAGACAGAAGCAGCCCGAGGGATCTGGACAGCCGAAGGTGGGAGTGGCAAAGAAACAGATTCCCCACTACAGCCCCAGAAGAAACAGCCTGTTAACAGCTTGATTTTAGCAAGTTAAGTTCCACTGTGGACTTTGGATCTCCAAAACCATAAGACAATAAATTTATGTTGTTTTAAACCACTCTGTTACAGCGGCAAGAGAAAACTAATCCAGTCTTCAAATCCTTTCTAAAAAAAAAATTATGACTGTCATTTTTCTTTTTCAAAAACTAACAATACAGCAGTAGTCAGACACTCAACATTAGTGATACTCTTGGGTGTCATTAGAATCTGACACATACTTTATAGCTATGGGTGCCAACCACTAGTGAAATAACTGAGACTACTGAACATTTTATTTTTTAAAGGAAAGATTATTAAGGATTCATGACAGAGTACACTGGAATGATAAAATGTGCTCATGTTAACTGGCTTGGCAACTACTTCAATTGTTTAGCATTTCTTCTGATCCTCATGATTTCGTAAATAGTAGGCAATTGACACAGAAATGGGTTTTTAAATGAGACAGAAAATCCACTAAAATGGACTTCCTCATCTACATATCTACCAGGTGAACCAGAACTCATTTTGTTGCTAGAAAATGGGAGAGAGAAGTGCGTCCTAGTCATAGAAGACCATGAGAAGGGTGAGGGTGTGAGGAAGGGATCATAGAACACAAACCTCCCTCCCATAGACAGAAGAAGACAATGTTTAGGCCTTCACCAAGAGAGAAAACGAGGGTGTCTGACTTGCCTATAGGAAACCCTGCCTTTGAACTGAACTTAGAAATATTGACTCTATCTGGGCTAGCTCAGGAAAAATGAGCTGAGATGCAATATCCCAGATTGAAGGGATATTGGATACCTTTCTTTTCTAATCAAGACCCTGGAGAGTCTACTAATACATGTTTATTCCAATATTTGAAAGTAGAAAATATTCTAAGTGTTTTTTGAAGGAACATTTTGGTCTTTT
This sequence comes from Cacajao melanocephalus, assembly GCA_963573385.1. Lineage (NCBI taxonomy): Eukaryota > Metazoa > Chordata > Mammalia > Primates > Pitheciidae > Cacajao > Cacajao melanocephalus. Next base: position 108,646 of record CAUYLG010043866.1, read on the forward strand.
CCAAACCCCACTAAAATACCCAAATCCAAGAAACTTCAGCTTTCAATATTTAAAGTTTCACTTTTAAAAGAGTTTGGTTTTGTTTTTCTATTCAATTTTGTTTTCCTGCTTTTTAGATTAACTGCATCTTGAGAGTTGGCCAGGAGTAAGAAGGGTGTTTGGAAGGAAGAGAAGGTGGGAAATGACGAGGCGGCAAGAGACTCACTCAGGCAATCAGACAAACAAATCATCCATCTTCCTGGCTCGGGTCAGGAATACCCGAAAAGCCCTGTGTCCTGCACAGCAGCCCCGAGCAGGTTCAGTGCAGCAGATGCTCTCTGGCTGAGTTAGAGAAACAGATAAAACCCTCATTTCTCTCTGAGCAGTAAGTACAGAAAATGAGGCTGCGACAGTCTCATTAGGAATAATACAGAGAAATTGCGTACAATCATCTCTGATGGGTTGCCAGTTTTCTGACAATGGACTCAGCAATTAGTTTGTCAATTTTTAACCAAATGCAAAAATAATCATAACCCCCTACATGAGCTTTTGATCTGCCCTGCCACCTTCCACCTGGTGTCCCCGAGACCCAGAAGTACCCCCACTTGGCCTTTCAACATTTGCCACACCCACTTTTGACCAAGGAATTCATCCACCTCCTACAAGGGCTCTCAGAAGATCCATTGGAAAATCCTGGCTGTTCACCCTTTCCTCTCCTGGTCTCCTAAACCTTCCAAAAAATACTTTTTCTTTATCTAGTCTATCACTGATGGGCATTTAGGTTGGTTGCAAGTTTTTGCTATTGTGAACAGTGCTACAATAAACATGCGTGTGCCTGTGTCTTTATAACTGAATGTGTTATAATCCTTTGGGTATATACCCAGTAATGGGATTGCTGGGTCAAATGGTATGGGGTCTAGGGGAGGGATAGCAGGGGGTGGGGGAATTGGGGAGGGCTAACATTAGGAGAAATACCTAATGTAGATGATCGGGGGATGGATGCAGCAAACCACCATGGCATGTGTATACCTATGTAACAAACCTGCATGTTTTGCACATGTACCCCAGAACATAAAGTATAATAAAAAAAAAATACTTTTTCTGTTGTCCTTTGGTGATAGCCTGGTCTAAATCAGGGACAGGTTTTTGAAAATACGTGATGTCCAACCTGCTTTTTATAATGAATTGGCTGTAACTGCCAGACAAAAAAAATCTCCATTTTGCTCCCCCGTCCTCTGAATGTAACATGCGAGGTGCAGCCCTGTCTGCCTCTGCTGGGGAAGCGACAAGCCCAGACAGGATTCCTGGGGTGCACTCTCACTGAGCCTGGAAGGCACGGGGAGGATGTAGCCAGAGGAGAAGGAGGGTGCCATCCAAATGTCCCCTAAAGCAAACCACCTGGCGGTTACCGCACTGAACTGGCAACAGAAGCCTGCGTGGAAGGCCTGGCTGATTCTACCCATGAAATTTCTAGCAAATGCCATCAATGCCTTTGCACTCCTCGTTCCCTCCTGAGAGAACATAATGCCAAACCCTATTACTGTCTCTCTTCAGAGCACTTCAGAGAAAAACATTCCATGAATTCAAAGCCCAGCAGCCACGTTATTAATATTTCCACTGCGATGGTCGCATTCCTGCTACGGCTTGAGATGATTTACAGGCATCCTCTTCACCTCGCCACAATGGTGTTCAGCAGGCCAAGGACACATGACTAACCAGCAAACTGCAGAGCAAATCCCTCCTCCTCCTGAGGCTTGCATGTGAACCTGCCCCTTTAAAAAGAAAAAGAGGCGTAAAGAGGGAGCAGGAAAGCCTGCAGCACAGCAATCCCTGTTGCTACCACATTCTCATACAGCCCTTCCCGGAATTCTGTCCTCAGGCAAGTGTCCCTGGGATAAAAGGAACTACCAAGAGCTGGTTTTGCGCTGTGACAGTGCCACACAGACATTATCACATTCTCCGGGAACCTTCCCTGACCACCCTGTGAAAACTCCTGCCTCTATGATTATGTTTGCATCCTTCACAGTAGAGGTTAGTTTTCCTTACAGGCTTATAAACTTATTAGTCTCTCTCTCCTGTTAGCTCTTAGAAGCCTCAAAGGTCTGCTTGGTTCCATGCCTACCACAGTGCACAGCACCTGACAATCAATATCTATCCAATTAATGTGCTAATTCATTAACCATAATCCTTATGACAACAGTGGAAACCAGGTATGATTATCCCTACTTTACAGATGAGAACCCTGAGTCCAAGAGAACTGGAGTGATATTTCCAAGGCCATGGAGCTTCATAACTGTGGAAGGCAGGATAGGATCCCAGAACACTTGAGTGTGCCCCTTCGTCCCTGGCCAATGTGCGTCAACATGACGTGATGTTCCTCCTTGCACCCGCCAACCGTATCCCTCCCACTTTATTCACAGATGCTCACAGTCCACCTCCTCCTTGAAGTTCTGCCCATTATTTTCTCCACAATTGCTGACCTTTTCTGCGGACTCTCATATTTACTTACATAATAGCTTGCATGCAGGCTATTTGTCTACCTTAGTTATGTAATGATTAGAAAAGAAAGGAGCCTGGAGGGAGGGAGGTCAGGAAGGGAAGATGGAGGTAAATAGATTTCAGAACAGGAGGAGGTATTTGTGCCATGCAGTTTTGAAGACACATAAAGAAAGCTGATGGAGGCTGGGCGCTGTGGCTCACACCTGTAATCGCAACACTTTGGAAGGCCAAGGCGAGCAGATCACCTGAGGTCAGGAGTTCAAGACCAGGCTGAACAATATAGTGACACCCCATCTCTACTAAAAATGCAAAAATTAGCTGGGCATGGTGGCGTATGCCTGTAGTCCCAGCTACTCAGGAGGCTGAGGCAGGAGAATCGCTTGAACCCTGCAGTGAGCTGAGATTGCACCACTGCACTCCAGCCTGGGCGACAGAGCGAGACTCTGTCTCAAAAAAAAAGAAAAAGAAAGAAAGCTGATGGAGACAAAACAGGGAGGCACAGGGAGTGTGTCCTGCCCACTGGGAGGAGGAACCAAGATGTGCGAGACCACAGGCCACGGTTCTGCTTAGTTCTGCAGCGTTTAGCATGGAGCTGTCACCACTGCCCTACAGTGCCGCAACCCTCAGTACCAAGCAGGAAAATGGAGCGAAATGCCTGGCTGAAGGATAGCTTTTTCCCCTATTCTGCCCTAAGCCATGGCACCTGGCTAAGTTTCCCCCATTTTCCTATTGGGAGCATCCCAATCTCTCAGTACTTCAAATCTACAAATAGTGAGGGGGCAGAAAAGGCAACAGACTGCAAGGTCAAGAAACCCTGTTCATTGTTTAATGCATACTTGAAATGTTTACAGCGAGGTTTTGCCCTATAACCTGCTCTGTGTTTTCCCATAAACCCCTGCTGACTGCCTGACTGTTTGCACTTAAGCAGAGGGCTTCTAATGTGTCCAGACACAGACAAAATGAGTTCTTCACCTCCCTGGCTTCTGCATCTCAAGATAGCATGATTGCTTCTTCAAATCTCTTTACTCCACCCTATTTGAGGTGCTCAGCTATCTTAAGAGTGAGCAGAGAAAGTAAGTCTTAAGATGCAAAGTGGAAAACATCTCTCTGGCTATTCAAGACTATCATAATAGTGTATCAAGATTTCAGAAGCATGTAATTGAGTTCAATCATGGAATAAAGCAAATCCAGAATCATTTATGGGTTGAATGCCCCCATCACAGCCTTGGCCCATGGTAAGTGGGACAAAAGAGAGATGAATAAAGAATCACCTATTTACCAGTTCTTTATTCCATTTCAGCCAGGAGCAGAAGCTGACATCCACAAGGACCCTTTCAGCAAGGGATTATATATCACACCATAGAAATACATAAAAGACAAATTATCCCTGAGATCATCATGCCTCCATTGACCTGCTCAAGGTTTAAAGGCAGCTGCAATTAGGTGCCACGGTCACAGATCTGCTGGTAGCTTAGCATGCCTGCATTCACTTTAATCCTGCAGAAATGGAGCCGGGAAGAATTTTGTAGGCATGTCCTTCGTCTAAGTTTGAATTCCATGGGTCTGAATCAGAATTGCGAGAGTTTAGTAATTTGCTTTTGTTAACGAGATCTTTCTCAGCTTCTGCAGTGTTTACAATATGAGATCTAATTTGGGCTTAAAATGCTCATGAAAATTAACTGCATTACTTTTAAAAATGCAATTGGGAAGAGATGGAGAGGGAAAACGATGTGATATGCCACAAACTTACCGCGTCTGCACATTTGCTGGAGAGTTCTCCCAGCTGCTGGCGCGGACGAGCCCCGCACACGCTAATGCTCCAGCCCCTCAGTCAGGCCTGACTCTCAGACACAGGGACGGATTAAGGAATCTATTTCACTGCTTTTGCAATAATAGAAATTGAAAATCTATTTGGAATAAGAGCTTCAAAGTTTTATTTATTTTAACATTTAACAAGCGTGCAAGACCCCTGATGCAAAGCTTCTGGAGCACAGAGGAACTAGCCACAATGCCGGTGATTATCAGGCCTTTTTAAATAATAAGCTTTCACCTGCTGAGTGTGTCTGCATGGCAGGCATGATTCTGAGCATTCTACCATCTCCCAACTGCCTGAGGAGGAGGTTAAAGCACAGAGCAGGGAGCAGCCACACAGCTACTCATCAGCAGCTCTGGAACTGAAACCCAGCTTGGCTGGCCTCCGACACGTCCCTCATCACCACTCTGATGGGTTGCGTGCTCTAAACTGCTTTTGGGCAAATAAAATAAAATAAAATTAGAAAAGGCCCATTCGATGATGGCAGCCACATCCTCTAAATATAAACAGTACTTAAAATACATTATATATATATATTTAATAAAAGCCAGGGAGGTGATTTTCAAGCCCAGAATGCAAAGGTTGGATGAGTCCAAACAGACCTAAGACGCATGGGTACAGACTTTTAAAGGGGAGAAGAAACAGCTTCTTCAAGTGAGTTAATGCAGGACAGAAAACCAAATACTGCGTGTCCTCATTTATAAGTATGACGTAAACACTGGATACAGACACAGGCATAAAGATGGGGACGGGGGCTGCCGTAGGAGGGAGGCGGGGGGCGGCCAGGGCCGAGAAGCTACCTGTTAGCTATATGCTCACCACCTAGGCGACAGGGTCATTCATGCCCCAGCCTCAGGGTCACACAATATGCTCAGTGACAAACCTGCACAGGTACCCTCTGAATCGAAAATAAAAGTCGAAATTCTTTTCAAAGAAACCGGCTTATTCAGAGCACAGGAACGTTAGTGTGTTGCTTCCAGAGAAAGATCAACCAGCTGTCTCCAAAAGAGACACGTCCTTCGAGCCACAGAACTCATTTCTCCATTACACCAAGAGGGGACCCAGGTCCATCTCAGAGGTAGAAAAGGAATAACAGTGAGGTCTATGCCCAGAATCCCAAAGTATTAATTTCCCATGAAAATTAGATGTGCCATGTGAACCATAATGGAAGATTATCCACCTGATTCTTTCGTTAGGCTGACCTGTGGGAGAAGTCAGAAGTGGAGTTTGTGAACATGAAATCAGAATACATGTTCTTAGATAGATCCAGGTTAATGGCATGTCATGGTGAGAGCTTGTGAATGAATCTACTCTTGCAAGAGGGATGGCCTCGTCAATCAGAATCTGATCTCTCAGCTCCCTTCACTCATCCAATGCCTCTGTATTTCTACACACAGATACACACACACAGACAGACACACACACCTATAAGCTCTATAAAGAAAGGGAACATGTCTGTTTTGCTCACCAGTTTTCCCAGTGCTTGGCACAATCAGTGAATGAATGAATTAAATGAAGGAGTGAATGAATGAATTCTTAACACTTCAAGGCAGCTCTAGCAGAGTTAAGAGTGCCCCAGAATAGATCCCCAGCTCTGAGATAGCTCTAAAAATAACTTCACCTCCAGAGACAACCTTCCCAACCAAACCTGGGTTAGGATCTCCAGCCAGATGCTTACATCTCACTGTACTTTTGCCACCGCACTGAATAAGCACGGCCTTGTGAGTGCCTGCTCACTGATGGCTTTGCCCTCACTACACTCCAACATCCATGAGAGCGGAAGCCATTTCTACCTTATTGATTGTTTTATCCCCAGCACCTAGCACAGGGCCTGGCATATAATAGGTATTCAATAAATATTTGTTGAATAAACAAAAGAGAGAAGTGCATTTATTTAAAAGAATTCAGTGAAATATTTTCGAATCTGCACTGGCATTAAAGTGAAATAGGATGGTGTTAAACTGGCTTTGAACAGACCTATAAACAGAAGTGTGGGAGTCTTGGGGGCCCTCATAGGAATATAGAAGCACTGTGAACCCTGCTCCAGTAGTGGAAGGGTCCTCCCTTCCATTTGAAGACTTAGGAGGTAACTGATCCATTTGGTATATTTCAGCAATGATTATAATTACAGCTATGCTACCAAAGACTTAGAGCCCAGCAACAAGCTAAGTATATCATGTAGACAGTATTATCTTCTTACATTTTTATAGAATCACTAGGAATTATCATCCCCATTTTCAGGTGATGAAATCAAGGCTTACAGAGATCAAGTCACCTGCCCCAGGTTACCAAACTAGTTAGAGGTAGCGCAAGAATCGAAAACCAGGCACGCCTGACTCCAAAACTGGTGCTCATCTTAAGCACCATGCCGGGCTCCCTCGCTATATGTACAGTCTCTCCAAATAAGTGAATTAAGTGGGATATTTAAATATGAGCACACAAGTAATACTTATGAAGTATTATTTTAATTAAACTTTTAACAACTGACCCCATCCCAGTTTCTGCCATGTCACACGTACAAAAACGACAGACAATGCTAATTACAATAATATGGTTGAATAAAGCATTCACTTGGAAATCTTGACGGTTATGGTCTAAACGTTTGTGTCCCCACAAAATTCGTGTGTTGAAACTTAATCCCCAATGTGACAGTATTAAGAGGTGGGGCCACTGAGGGGTGATTAGGTCATGAGGGCTCCACCCTCATGAATGGGATTAATGCACTTAAAAAAGGATAGAGGGAGCTTGCTTGCCCCTTGTATTATTCAGGGTTCTCTAGAGGGACAGAACTAATAGGAGATATATAAAGGGAAGTTAAGTATTAACTCACACAATCACAAGGTCCCTCAATAGGCCGTCTACAAGCTGAGGGATAAGGAGAGCCAGTCTGAGTCTCAAAACTAAAGACCTTGTAGTCCAGAATAGGAGAAAGATGTAGGCTGGGAGGCTAAGCAGTCTCTCTTCTCACATTTTTCTGCCTGCTTATACTCTAGCCACACTGACAGCTGATTAGATGGTGCCCACCCAGATTAAGGGTGGGTCTGCCTTTCCCAGCCCACTAACTCCAATGTTCATCTCCTTTGGCAACACCCTCACAGATACACCCAGGATCAATACTTTGTATCCTTCCATCCAATCAAGTTGACACTCAGTGTTAACCATCACAGCCCTTGTACCACGCAAGCACATGTAAAAGGCACCATCTGTGATAAGGGATCTATGATAAGGGATGATAACCCATCCCTTATCAGACACTGAATCTGCTGGCACTCGGATCTTGGACTTACCAGCCTCCAGAACTATGAGCAATAAATGCCATTGTTTATAAATTATCCATTCAAAGATATTTTGTTATAGCAGCCAGAAAGAACTAAGACGTTGGCTGTGGTATGGTCACCAATTCCACTCCAAATGACTTGTCTTCCCGTGTCTATTTAGCCAACTCCTATAAGCAACATGCTTGGCTTTGCAAAACTTACTCAGAGCCTAAAGGTTTTTCTACGTGCACCAAAACAACCTATTCACACTGAAAGCATGAATTTAAAGTGCATATTCAGCCAATCTGCAAGGCAGAAAAGCGAGAAAGAATTTGAGCTTGCCTCTCATGACAGAACTGCTTGGATGATGACCCAGGTCAGGACTGTTTTTTCATTCTGCCTCAAGGGTAAAGGTAGGCTAGGGTAGGATATCTAAAAAGTTAATATATTAGAACCTTTTTCTTATTTCTTAATCTCTATGTTTCCATGGTAACAGAACCATCAACCAACAAATGTGTCCTTCTTTCCTGCAAAGAAAAAACATTTTCTTCAAGGAAGAAAACATTAATGACACACTTATCCACTTTGATAAGTAACATATCCTGGGGAGCTTCCAATAAAATCCATGCTTTTTTCCCCGTTTCTCTCATTCTCCAACAACTTATTCAAGAATTGAAGCTCTGGATTGATACGGTTTGGATCTGTGTTCCCACCCAAATCTCATGTCAAACTGTAAATCCCAGTGTTAGAGGTGGGGCCTGGTGAGAGGTGACCAGATCGTGAGGGCGGAGTTCTCATGAATGGTTTAGCACCATCCCCATCCCCCCTTGGTTCTGTATAGTGAGTGAGTTCTCACAAGATCTGTGGTTTAAAAGTGTGTGGCACCCGCCCCCCACTGCTCTCTCTTCCTCCTGCTCCGGCCTGTAAGACCTGCCTCCTTCCCCTTCAACTTTCACTATGAGTAAAAGCTTCCTGAGGCCTCCCCAGAAGCAAAGCAGAAGCTAGACTGCAGAACCGTGAGCCAACTAAACCTCTTTTCTTTATAAATCACCTAGTCTCGGGTATTTCTTTGCAGCAGCGTAAGAACAAACTAATACATGGATAAAGAAGTATAGAAAAGCTCAGGGTAATCAAGAAATGGAATACAAATCTAGGAGAAGGACTTTAGTCGGCCTTTTTGCTGCACAAAAGAAAATGCTAAGATTAAATTTCCCAGTGCCTGGATTATAAGCCACTTTTAAATGTATCTGCTGATTGGGTGAATTTCCTAAGTATAATAACTTTGGCCCCTGGCCAAATATGAATAACCCCAGCACACTTAACTCAACCTCAGGTCCCTTCTCCTGGCTTTCTCCATAGCAGGCACTGAGTGCTGTCTTGGGGTCTGCCTTCTTGGATTCCCCACTGGAAGCAGAGGCTCCTCATCTCTCCAGGGTTTCTGGAAGCCACAGAGTAGCTTGCCAACACTTGGGACCCTCCACTTGCAGACCTTACCTCAGCATCTTTGAAATAGTGAGGGGTCAACTATGTAGCACTTAATTTAATAATCTGTCCAACGCTCTATTTTTCTTCCCTATAACTTATTTTTTTAGCATGACTCCATACAGTTACCCCTGTAGCCAACGTCTCAGATCATTCATTCTGTGGTCCTATGTCCTGGCCTGATCCTAACTAGTGACAACCCTCAAGAGAACTCCCATTTCTTTCAAAATAAGAGCAGTGGCTGGGTTTCTTCTTCAAAGAATTCTAATTTATATTGTTACACTTTTTTCTTCTCTTCCTAATTTAAAAATGGGAGAGGGAGATGAAATGGAGGAAGGGAAAAACTAACCACATGATGCAGAGTGTGTTTGGGGGAGCAGTTTTGGTGTGAAGTCCTTCTCTGGTTCACCTGGACTGTTCTGTGGTAGTGATCAGGGCAAGGACAGGGGATTTCCTATTCACTTAGAGGACATGTGTTCCTTTGGGAAGGCCCATCTGTAGGTAAAATAGTTTGGCCACCAGCAGCAGCAACTGCACCTATCCAACACAAACCTGTTTCTTAGTCCCCCTGTCACCTCTGAAGTCTTGGAGTCTCACTGTCACCTCTAGAACCTAAAAATAAAATACTCGTGACTATGCCCCCAATGCTGGAAAATAAGATTCCGTAGGTGTAGGGTAGAGCTGAGCATCTGCAGTTTCTTTAAAAGTTCCACAGGGGCTTCTGCTGTGCTCCCAGACTTGAGACCGGATTTCACGGTGTGGTCAGGAGAGTCAGAGTCCTGAGAGGAGCCCTGCTTCCTACACCTCCTACCTTCCAGATACTCTAAGTCAGTATTAGACATGAGCAACAGTGGTGAGAGAAATAAACAGCACTCATCCTCTTCACAGTCATTTCCACTTTCTCTTGTAATAAATTACCATAAATTTAGTAGCTTAAAACAACAAAAATCTATTATCCTACCATTCTGGAGATCAGAAGCTCAGAATCCAGTCTCAGGGGGCGAAAGCCAAGGTGTTGGCTATAAGAGGCCCTAGAGGGGAATCCGTTTCCTTGCCTTTTCCAGCTTCAGCTTCTAGAAGCCACCTGCATGCTTTGCCCTGTGGCCTCCAGCTGGCAGTCGCATCATTCCATCTTCTCCTCCCTCTCTCTTTCACCTCTAAGGACCCTTGTGATTACATGGGATTGGGCCCACCAGGATAATCCGGAATCATCTCCCTCATCTAAAGAGCCTCAGCCTGATCACATCAGCAAAGCCCCTTTTGCTGTATAAGGTATCATATTCACTGGCTCCGGGGGTTAGACATAGACATGTTTTGGGGGTAAGGGGTATCACTCTGTTACCCCACTCCTCTTCTAGGAATGTTGGGGTTTGATATGGTTTGGATCTGTGTTCCCATCCAAATCTCATGTCAAATTGTAATCCCCAGTGATTACAAGCCTGGTGAGGGTTGACCAGATCATGGGGGCGGAGTACTCATGAATGGTTTAGCACCATCGCCATTCTCACTTGGTACGGAATAGTGAGTTCTCACGAGATCTGTTGTTTCAAAGTGTATGGCACCTCCCCACTGCTCTCTCTTCCTCCTTCTCCAGCCACATAAGACTGCCTGCTTCCCCTCCACCCTTCACCATGAGTAAAAGCTTCCTGAGGCCTCCCCAGAAGCAAAGCAGAAGCTAGACTGCAGACCCATGAGTCAAATAAACCTCTTTTCTCTATAAATTACCTAGTCTCAGACAATTTACGTCAATCTAGTTAGACAGCAGACGTTTGCCAGAGGAGTCGCTCATGATCGAAGTCTCAAAAACATCTTTGGCTTTGGCAGTCTGCTCATTCTGCTGGCTACTTATTTCCCCTTCTGCATTCCCCAGTTAATGGTCCTCTCCTATTTCATCTTTCCTTGTCTTTGCAGATACACAGATCTGGATAAGGCACAATGCTCATTCCTAAATGAGACAAGTGCACTGCATTTGGCATGCACAGAAGAAAAATAATTTCACAGCATAAGTTTACAAACTTTGTGTAAAATAAGCTTAGGAAACTCTACAGCCAAAAATTGTCAATCAGCATTCCTGGCACGTTTGCTCATTAAATGCTATGCAAGTCAAGCAGGTCTTTATCGTTGTTGAAATAGCAAATCTGCACATTTTGTGTGATTCAAAATATTTGTAATAAAACTGCTACTAAATATATAAGCATGGCATTGGTCCTCACATCCCAATTTTTTCTGAGGAGTGAAGGAAAGGATTATACCCAGCAGTATAGCTCTGGGGAGTTTTGCCCATGATGATAGAGTATTTTGGAGGGTAAGGAGGGAGAAGGAGGGGGAAGCAATTGTAAAACTGAGGGAGACAGGATTTGGAGCTCCATTTGCTGAGGGAAAAACAGCTGGAAATACACTGTGGTTATTATAGAAAATAAGAAAGTTCCTTGGAAATTAAATTTAGGGAATATGAGATTGAAAGCAAGAGGAAATGAAAAGTCTCTTTGGTTTAAAGAAAGCACATTTAAGAAAAAGTGAAGTGATGGTAAACATTTTTCAGATACCTCTATGGAAGTCTTGTTTTGTGAATGAACAGTTCTTCTCCTTTATTCATTTTTCTATTATAGTGTTTATCTTTTTTATTGATTTGTAAGCACTCTTTGTGTATTAGGGCTATTAACCTTTATTTCTGAAGTATGTATTACAAGTAGAGTTCCTATCTGTCAGTCTTGTTTGTGGTAGGCATTATTTTCCTATGCAGGGATTTTTAATTTGTAAAAAGTCAAAACTATCCATTTTTTCCTCCATGCTTTGTGAATTTTTTATGAAGCTCAGAAAGGCCTTCTGTACACCAAGATTATTAAAATCTCACCACTGGTAATTAAAAATGCAAATAAAATGAGATTTAATTTTATACCTATCAAATCCATTCATTCATTTCTTTAGAAAACATTTTTCAAGTATCCTTTATGTGACAAGCATTGTACTAAGAACTGGGAATACAGGATTACAGAAAACAGAAAAAAAAAATCTCTGCCCTTGTGACATTTACATTCTATAGGATCAAGATAAGCAACAAGATGAATAAGTAAACTGCATAATGTATTAAGGAACAAGTGCTATGAAGTGAAATAAAGCCAGAAAGGAATAGGAATGCCGGAGGGTGGGACAGCATAATCAAGACAGGTCTAGTTGAGTCAGCCATGCTGATATCTGGGAGACAGTGATCTAGGCAGAGCCGCTTGGTATGCTACAGAAACAGCGAGGAGCCCCATGTGGCCAGAGGGGTGTGGAAAATAAGAGTAAGTGTGGAAATAGGTTAGGGCAGTAAGCAGTAAGTAGTAATAAGTGGAGGAGTAGTCACCTAGACCATCTGCTATGGCCTGTGGGCCATTGTAAGGATCCAGGCTCTTACTGCAAGTGCCATGGGGTGGCTCTGGAGGGTCTTGACTACAGATATTATCTTAGAAATTATTAGAATCATTCTGGCTTCCCTGCTGAGAATAGATTCTTCTAGAAGTAGGTCAATATGAGAGGATTAGTGCAATAATCCCTGTGAGAGATGAAGGTGACGTAGCTCTGTGGTAGCAGGAAACTGAAAGTGAGTGACATCTGTGAAAAAAATAAGACTCAAGGATGGCATCAAGATCTTCAGCCTGGGCAACTGGAAGGACAGAGTGGCCACTAACTGTGAAGGAAAGGCTGTAAGTGAAGTAGACTTGGAGGACGGGGAAGGTCGGAGAGAGGTTGAGGGGTCTTGTTTTGGATGCCTTGGCTTTAATATACTCACTAGGAATCCAAGTTAAGACGGCAGATAGCAAGAGCAACAAGGCAAATTTCCAAAGCACTCTTCCATCTGTGAGCTGGAGATGTGCATTTACAAATCCTGAGAGTATAGGTGGAATTTAAAGCCATGAGACTGAATGAGATGACCTTGAGACTGGCCAACATTAAGAATATTGATAGCCAGGCGTGGTGGTTCATACCTGTAATCCTAGCACCTTGGGAAACGGAGGCAGGAGGATTGCTTGAGCCCAGGGGTTTGAGGCCAGCCTGAGCAACAGAGTGAGACCCCATCTTTTAATATAATATTGACAATACCAAATATTGATAGGTGTATGAGAAAATGCACATTCTCATGTGCCTTCCATCTGAAGCAGAATAACCTTTCTGGAAAGCAGTTAGCCACATGTATCACAATTTAAACATACGTAACTTTGACCAAGCAATTCCATAAGAAAGGAACTAAACAGGTGAGTAAAAATAAGGATGCTCGTGTCATTAATTATAGTGAAAAGCTTGAAGCAACCTGAAGTTCCAACAAACAGGAGTTAGCTATTATAGTACATTCACAATTAATATTATATGGCCATTTTAACCTACAGAATAAAGATTTGTATTCATATGTGCTGTGGTATCTGTAATTGACTAAATACTTTAGCAAATATAGTGTGATGTGGATCATGTGGTTGTTGTGCCTTTTTCTTTATAGTTTAGGCTACACCCTAGGAGGAGACAATTGTTCTAATCAGAACTCCACACCCTGGGGCAGTCAGCTAGCATTTTATCAAAAAGGCCACACTCCAGAAACGATTACTAAAAGCCCTTCTGTAATCCACATCTCTAATCAGCACGAAAGGTTTTGCTAATTAGCATACTGAATTTCAGAAATAGGTTTTCATAGGAGAAATTAATGGTTGTTAATGAACATAATGGATATTAGAAATGGGCAATCATTGGTGAAATTTGTGGAATTCAAGATCTGTAAATTGGCTAAAATGTTTCGGAGACACTTTCTCCTCTTGCATGAACATGATTTAAAAAATGAAAGTGTTTAGAGCGGCCTGAGGCCTGCATTTTTAGGGTTGATCCCTGAAGAGTCCTGCATTCAGTCGTCAGTTTAAAGACTTCCGGTTGCCTATTGCCAGCTCTAAGGGTAAGCCAATCTTATTTGAGCTATAGGGTTTGCCCCAAGTGAACCTTTCAATGAAGTTGTGGTTACAGCCCCCAAGAGGAAAACTTCCAGGACTTCAACATGGAATTAAATATATGGTTTTGCTAATAGTTGTTTCTTTATTGAATATCTGCCTACCTGGTAGAGTTAGTTCTGAGAACCACTGTCATTAAAACCTGCGAGTAAGATCGTGAGAAGCAGATAACACTCACCACCTCTTTTCATGTGACTACTCCTTTTTTTTTTTTTTTTTTTGAGACGGAGTTTCACTCTTGTTGCCAAGGCTGGAGTGCCGTGGCGCGATCTCGGCTCACTGCAACCTCCACCTTCCAGCTTCAATCAATTCTCCTGCCTCCGCCTCCTGAGTAGTTGCTGGGACCACAAGCACCACACCCTGGTCTTACTGCCCACCCCCTGCCGGAAATTTCACTTTTCCTGCTGGTTTGTACGGCAGTGGATATTTTCAAAGAGGAATGATCTGTGTGGTACTCATATTCACTCGGACAGAGATGGGTGAGTTTAAAATCAAATATTTTTTTTTTTAGTAGAGACAGGATTTCACGATGTTGGCCAGGATGGTCTCGATTTCCTCACCTTGTAATTCGCCCGCCTCAGCCTCCCAAGACTACTCCTTTTTTTGTTTGTTTGTTTTTTGGTTTTTTTTGAGACAGAGTCTCGCTCCGTCGCCAGGCGCCAGGCTGGAGTGCAGTGGCGCGATCTCGGCTCACTGCAACCTCCGTCTCCCGGGTTCAAGCAATTCTCCTGCCTCAGCCCGAGTAGCTGGGACTACAGGCGTGCGCCACCACGCCCAGCTAATTTTTTTCTATTTTTAGTAGAGACGGGGTTTCATCATGTTGGCCAGGATGGTCTCGATCTCATGACCTCGCGATCCGCCCGCCTCGGCCTCCCAAAGTGCTGGGATTACAGGCGTGAGCCACTGCGCCCAGCCATACTCCTTTTAACCTAGAACCAAGAGTTAGGCATGGCTCAAGCTGCAAGGGGGACGACTCAAAAACAGATGTAAGACAAACACTATCTTCCCCAAGTATTCTAGAGGATGAGGATCTGGAGGCAGGAAAGGAAAGAGCTGATATTTGGGTTATATTTTTATAATCAGGAAAAAAAATAAAGCTAAAATTTGTCTTTTAAAAAGGAAAGTGAAAATAGAACGGGAGGGAGGAGAG
Organism: Cacajao melanocephalus; assembly: GCA_963573385.1. Lineage (NCBI taxonomy): Eukaryota > Metazoa > Chordata > Mammalia > Primates > Pitheciidae > Cacajao > Cacajao melanocephalus. Next base: position 123,796 of record CAUYLG010043866.1, read on the forward strand.
ATGCGTGAGAAAATATCCGGGGAATTCCATCAACGTAAACTGCCAGCTGGGAATTGGTATTTCACCCCTATTCTTGCCTTCAGTGCATCTTTTTTCTTCCCCAACAGTAGGACTTGAGACCTAAATTACCTAGAAAATTGCTTCTACTCTTTTTTCACTCTAGCAGAGTTCATCATCATGTCATAAGTGACAAAATATGTTTGAATAGGCACAAACTTTGAACTGTTTACCCTATCCAGTTCTCTTCTCCTCTCCCCAAAGGCCGTCAGCTGTATTTACTTTATTTCCTACCATTTGTTTTGAGTAGGAAGATGTTACTTTTGGTTATTCAAATTACGTTCATTTTACATTGATTTCTGATGCTGCCTTTCTTCCTTCTCTTTCTCTTCCACTATATAAAGTAGTCCCTGATTTATTTCCCTGTGCCCCTCTCTGTTGCTTTCTTCTCCTTCCTACATCTGTCTCTTCTTATTCCTATTCTCTAGCAATCCAGGTGCCCAAAGAAAACAATAGTAACTTAAGAAACAGCTTGGTGAGAAGATGTCCTGAGAGAATTTCATAGAGTGATTAGTACATCCCAACGTGAAAGGGCATGTTTTCATAAACGCACGTTTTATAAAAACTTGCCTTCAATGAAGACTGGAAAAAATAACCAAACGATAAAGTTTTCCAAAGTCTTTTTTTTTTTTTTTGGTTTTATAAAGGCAGACTAGAAACAGATCCAAGTTAGGAAGGCTAAATCACAAAACCCAGGAATGCAAGCCTTACAGAATTCTGATAAGAATGTCATGAAACACCATTTTTTCTTCAAATAGCACTTTTAAAAAACACTACTTTATTTTAAACTCACCCATCTCTGTCTGAATGAACATGTGTTACCACACAGATTATTCCCCTTTGAAAATATCCACTGCTGTACAAACCAGCAGGAAAAGGGAAATTTCTGGCAGGGGGTGGACAGTAAGACGAGAGCTCTGGCGCTTTCAACTGCTGTAAGTAGCTGGCTGTTGCCTTTCCGTGGACCTCTCTCTCCCTCCTGCTTCTGTGACTGTTGTTTCTGCTTTGCAAGGACATGTCATTTTACTTACTACTCTCTCTCCCTCTTCTTAATTGGCCTGCAGTAAAAATACAAATTGCACCATTGTACTTTATTATTAGCCATTTGATGGGCCCAAAACTGCCTCATAAGTACAGCCTAGAGGGTATTAATCAGACCTGCTGACTCTCCTAAGCACCCACTTTTATATGTTGACCCCTAGATGAGGCCATTGGGTGGTAACTTTACCCCCTCTCATGGGAGCATTTAGCTGGTCCCTGCCTCTCCATTAGTAAAGGGACAACTGAACGGTGTGGCGCCCGTCTCGCAGGAGCCAAGTACACAGCCCAAATCTCTCCTCTGCACATTAGCTTTAATGCCTGTTGTACTTTATGGACATGAAAAGTCTGTCTCATTTCTCCCCCTCTCTCTAGGTACTAGAACATAAAGCGAATGTCTGAATCTTAAAACAGTAGCTAAGCTTCATAATCTTCTATAAAGCCTCATGGCTTGGTAAAGACAGCCCCTGTTTCTTGGAAGTAAAATCCAGGAAAATTGTGGTTCCCAAAAAGAGTGATGCAAGAGTGAGGTTCCAGCTAGACAAGCATAAGGTGATGGCTTCAGGAGGTATTGCCTGCTGTGCTGGTCCCAATCTGTTCATATCATTGTATATTTCAATACGGAAGACTTATTGAAGATCTGCTTATGTTATAATGACAATAAAGGTCTATTGTGAGATTTCAGTTTCACAAAGCTCTATTCTTTGTATAAGCCTCAGCATCAACTTTCTGCTGTCAGATATCTTGGAATTCACATCATTTGTGTGCTCTGAAACATTAAAATGAAAAAAAAAAATTTTTTCCATGTAAATAAAAAGCAAAATAGTGGAACAAACTGATTATGGCCTAATCTCTGCCTTAACTTATTCATTCAGTAACTTACTTATAAGTGCATCTGTACCTCTGTGACAGAAACTATGTGCTAGAAACACATCCTCATTGATTACTGAACATATCGGTTTATGCTCACAATTCAGTGTAGAATATGGTGAAACTTCCATTTTATGTTTATCTTACTGTAATCCATCATTTATGGTTTTGTCTAAGGTTCTAGTTTTTCTGACCTATATCATTTCTTCAACATCTATTTTTATCTACAAATGTTCATGAGTTCCAAGATTTTGTGGCCATAATGATTCTTTAGAAGGATATTTCAGCTCCAAAGAACAATTTTAACAGCAATGCCTTCAATGCAGTAATAATCAGATTAAGGAGATTCCCAACATAGCCTTTGCTTTCTGGTGTTGCTGTGGTTTCTGTTTACGTCCCAGAAGCACACACATCACTTGTAGATGTCTCAGTCTCCTGCATTTGGGGTTCCTCCAAATCAGCCAACATACATTTGGCAAACTGGAGGCTTCATGTCCTGTTTCTTTCAGGAAAGTGACTCCTCTCAGGTAATAAGCTTACAGACCAAAGATCTGGGCACAGAATTCAGGAAGCACCAATATTCAAACCCGCTAAGAAAATGAAAAGAAGCAGTGAGAAGTGGTGAAAGCAAAACAGGACATAAAGAAAAGGACATCATAGAAGCCAAAAAACAAAAACAAAAAAGAATCAAAGAGGACATGTTTCCGTGAGGAAGACGTGCTGGAGGACCACAAGAAGAATACAGAGTGGACTCTCACCTAAACAAGGGAGACCCCACAGAAAACAGACAGGGTGACACTCAGTGGCCACACGTTGGACAGGTTAGCTGGTAAACTATTTGAGGGGCAGACTCTATGACTGTTATTTCCCTTATAATTATTCTAACACCTAGCACAGTGCTAGATAAATAGATGGATAGGTAATACATACACAGAACATTTTTGTAGAGACAGGGTTTCATTACATTGCCCAGGCTGGTCTTGAGCTCCTGGCCTCAAGTGATCCTCGCATCTCGGCATCCCAAAGTGCTGGGACGACAGACATGAGCCACCACACCCAGCCCTATTTTTCTGTCTGAAACACAGGAAATGACATCCAAATCACAGCACACAGAGTGGATGCTATTAGTAGAAGCTTGGTAGAATGTTAGGTTGGTTTGTTTCTTCAGGAAGCAGTGTGGAACAGAGAGAAAAGTTGAGTGGCAGCAAGTTAAGAGAACAAGATTTGAGCTCTGACTCTGCAGTGACTAACTATACGGCCCTGAGCTAACCCCACCACCTAGCTGGGCCTCAGTCACTACCATAGTAAAATTAGGGGAGTGGGCACTACGGTACTTTTTCCAACTACAAAATGTTGTACAAAGCATCCTTACTGCTCCCCCATCTGAAGGCTTACCCTTTACCCATCTATGCAAAGATTTTCCCCTAGCTATCAAGTCCTTCAGATCCCTAATGCTATGCTCTGGCTGTACCTAATTCTTGCACATAAGCTCATCCTTGTAGAAATGCCCATTTGCTTCAAACCTTCATTCCTGCAGCACGGCCGGTCTCAGCTGAGCATAATAAGGGAAGTAACAGATTATTTAATGGACTCTATTTCTCACCCAGTAAATTGGGCTAGTGTGCGTAATATGTCCTCCGTTTGCCCCTCCGCATGCACTCTCTACCCTTTACTCAGACCTCCTGTACCCTCTGGCCAATGGGAAGCAAGACAGGAAATCAGAGGAAGGAAAAAAGGAAAACAAGTTTGGGGCATGTATTTCCCTGGCTGCTTCCTTATGAGGCTTCCTGGAGATGACTGGTTCCTTTATTAGAGGTAACTGCCCCTCTCTCAGGAATCATGCCATACCATGCTCTCTTTTTACAGTTCAGTAACTGGGTTTGGTAACCTGGTTTCGTAGCCTCTTGCTCTCTACCCCCTTTCATCTCAGGAGTGCTAAGAGCTCAGTTGTTGTGACTCCAGCTTCCTGAATTGTCTCTCCCAGTTTCCATCTACCCACACCTTTGTACACGAGGTTCCTTAGATTTTTCTTGAATTATCCTAATTTGCATTCATTTGTTTTCTGTTAAGACGCTGATAGATACAGAGAGGCACTGCTGGGTTTTTTGGAGGGAGAGAGTATTTTAAAACTTGCTTGTTCATGTAAATTAATCTCTAGTTGGTCAAATGAGTGAACATTGGTAAATGTTTGTTTACCATTGGTTGATAAAAGTTTTATTTTATTTTTATAAAGCTGATGTTTATTCTTGGCCCTTGGCCTATTCATTCTCTTTACCTCCCTACAAATTCTGAAAGACTGTGATCCTTGGTCTATACCAATCCACACCTTGGTAAGATTTTATTTACTATAGTTAAAACGAAATCTAAACACATGAATTTAGGACTAACTTACCCAAATCATATTACTCTCTCCAAAATACATGTCCTGCAAACACAATATATATTGCCTATTCCACCTATTTCAAATTAATTGGTTTTAAATAGCGCTCAAAGAAAAGACACCCATTTACCAGTCTTGAGAAGCATCTATTATAATATAAGCACCTCAAAGCGGGCAGCATTAGGCAATGTTACTTGACCTCCTTGAATTCCCAAACAAGGAATGGCCAGACTAAGCAAGGAAAGGGCATGGAGCCAGCTGGATTTAGCCATCCATTTAATATAGTCTAACTCCAGTAGAAGTGGCCTTCGAGGAAGCTGCACCACCTACTTGACATGTCTTTTTATATTGTGTGTTACAAGGGATTTTTTTTTCTTGACCTGATTTTGTAATCACTTTGCTTAACAAGCACCATATTTGGAAGTCTGGGGTTTCTATTCCACAGTAGCTCCTGAAAATAGAGATGTTCTTCTTACTCAGATGCAGGAAATGTCTAATTCCTACCAAATAGTCTAGGTTAATTGCCTCACTTAATATCCTACAGCAGCAAATTCTACAGCCTAATTCAATGTTTCACTAGAAAAAAAAAATCCCTTTGTATGAAATTGGGTCTTTAAGTTAGGCTGAGGTGGGGGAGAAGTAGGTGTTAGCATTCACCTCTCTCCCAAATAAATGTCACCTGGATTAGCAGTCTCTAGAGAAAAAGTGTTAGCACATCTCACTCTCCTCTTCATGAAGCCAATCCAACATATATGTATCATCAAGTAAAAGCTGGCTGTGAAGCATCTACAGAGAAGCTTGTATCTCTGTATATAAATCACATCTCTTCCCTGTGACAAGTCGTGTCCAGGCAAAGCTTATTACAAATTCAGTTTGAAATCTCAACAAGGAATAGGAAAAAAATAACAACAGCTTTATGGAGCTATGCTCAGGAAATGACTTGAACTCATCCCAATTTTAAAGTTCCATTCTATACAGCAAGCAGCTAAAACCCCATTTTCTAGGGAACTGCCCTTACAGGGAAGGTGTGGCAAAGCCATCTGCTGCTTCATAGTGATGGTTTTCAGCCTTGTTTTTCTGGTCCAGCTATGAAATTGTACTAATCACAGAAACAGACTGTTTGGCCAGGAAGCAGTGTATGCCAGATACAAGTGAATTTAAGCCCACATGTATTGAAGCTGCAAGCTTCGTTTGCAATTTATGTGCAAGTGGTTTTGTATTTATTGATCTAGATCGAGTGCAGGTCCTATAGGGGAAATATGACAGATTTCATCTGTCTGACAGCCAAGTCTAATTGTATTTTCAGTCTAAAATGACCAAAGACAAACGTGCACATGTCGAGAGTCTTCACTCTGGTGCCATATGGAGTATTAGGTACAGGGCTGTGGTCACTCTAAGTGTTCATGTTAATAACTAGACACAGGCTGCATCCTGAACAGCTAAAGCAAGAGAGGTGAGAGTTTTTCATTCAAATCTGAATTAATAGACCATCTGATTCTGCCTGAATGTGGGTGGGCCTTTTTAAAGAGTGGCTTTTATAGGCATGACTGGGGGGAATTTAAAAGATGTGTCATATATTATTGATTCATCTGGACCATGAAACTTCCAAGCCAAAAGTCAAATACTTCCCGCAATGGTTGTCACTAAAATTATAGCCAATACTTCTGGGAAGGCCTGCATCTCAAAAATCAAAAAGCATCTTCTAGTTATTATTTCTCTCTCTCTCTCTCTCTCTCTCTCTCTCTCTCTCACAGAACCTTTGTGATTCCATTGGCTCCACCCAGATAATCTAGGATTGTCTCCCCCTCTCAAGATTCTTAGCTTTAATCACTTCTACAAAGTCCCTTTTGCCATGTAAGGTAACATATTCACAGTTTTCAGGGATTAGCATGTAGAAAATTGGGGGTGTAGGGGTGCATTCTTCTGCCTGCTAAACCTACCTTGCCAGTCTTATTTCATAAAATTATCCCCTACTTTTCTATCGGTTCCACCCCACTGATGATCTTATAAATCCTCAAATAAACCAAAGTTACCTCTGCAACAGGACCTTTGTACATACTAGTCCTACTGCCTTCAACTAATTTACTCTTAACCATCTTGCGAATCAAATACCCTTATGGTATCATAGTTTTTTGTTATCACACATCATAGTTTTCAGTTGTGCACATTTTTGTCATCACTTGGTTAATGTCTCTCTCCCCAACCAGACTATAAGTTCCATGAGGACAGAGAGACCATTTCTGATTTTGTTCACTTTTGTTCCAGGGCCTAGAACAGAGAGCATATAGTAAGCATTTGATGAATATTTGTTGAATGACTAATTCATACCAGTAAGTGATGGCCCTCAGCTGTCATGGATATCAGCAGGAATTGTTACACACACACACCTGGGTTAAAGAAAATATAGACATGGCCAGGTGCGGTGGCTCATGCTTGCAATCCCAACACTTTGGGAGGCCGAGGTGGGTGAATCATGAGGTCAGGAGTTCAAGGCCAGCTTGACCAACATGGTGAAACTCCATCTCTACTAAAAATACAAATAATTAGCTGGGCATGGTGGCGGGCACCTGTAATCCCAGTTACTCAGGAGGCTGAAGCAGGAGGATCACTTGAACCCAGGAGGCAGAGGTTGCAGAGCCAAGATTGCACCACTGGACTCCAGCCTGGGTGACTGTGCAAGACTCTGTCTCAAAAAAAAAAAAAAACCAGAAAAAGAAAATATGGACATAAGCCATAATATGCCCGATATCATCCAATCTTCATAACAAATTTTTTTGGGTGGCTACTGTCATAATCCCCACTTTATAGAGTAAGAACCAAAGAGAGGAAAGTTTAAAGAACTTGTTAAGAGGGCATATCTGGTAGGTAATTGAATCCAAATTCTGTCTCAAGTGGGTTTGCTTCCAAAGAGCACATTGAGGCCCTGGGATTATTTTCATACGAGCACATGGGTGGCTGAGACAATGGAACAAACCTAGCTGAAGTACATGGTGAAGAGACTATATCCATGCACACGTGAACACATTTCCTTCTCCCTCTGTGTCCCCTGTGAGGGAGGTTTGGAGAACATTCATAGAAGACCCATAAACTGAGTCAGGCATGTGAAAGAAAGTTCTGTGAACATGACTAGGGTGATACCTCCTAGCCCTCACCACTAGGTAATGGACTGGGGAAGAAGAGGACTTTGAAAGATATGGGTATGCATAAGGCTGGCAGAACCTTCATTCATACCCCAAAAGGTGGTCTGGACTGTAAACCCCAGAAAAGGTGAAAGAAGAAGTTAGGTCGTAAAACCAATTCCTACTGGCCTCCCCTCAAGAGGAGAGGAAAACCTGACAAAGGACAGGACCTTACTAGAGACCATCTGCTTCATAAGAAGTCACGCTTGGGGGTTAGTCACCCCTCACCCCCGCAACCAAAGTACGGAAGAGTTAGTGAAGGCAGTCTTGTGTTACTGAGCCATAAACCTGTGGGGCCTGTGCAGGTCCTATGGGGAAATATGACAGATTTCATCTGTCTCACGGCCAAGTCTAATTGTATTTTCAATCTAAAATGTTGGTCATTTTAAACTGAAAATACAATTAGACGTGGCTCCAGGCGTTAGCATCAGAATTGAACTGGATTCTTAGATACCCAGTTAGTGTCTGAGAATTGAAGAATCACTTAACGTCAGAAAAGATGACACATATTTGGTATCAGAGAGGATCAGAAAGATGGGTATAAAATTAGAGATGAAAGCCAATAATATTCTAGGCTATGAGAATTTGGGTCCACACAAGCAACAGGAAGTATTGCCTTCAAATCGTCCTGCTGATGAGGTTGGCAAGGCAGGTCTTTGAATGCCAGCTCAGGGATTTGGGTATTTTCCTGTAGTTTAAGTATATTCAGCTATTATAGATTTGGGAGCATGAAATGACTTAGAAATTCTTCTCTTATCACAAAGGAAACTTCTACCTGGAACAAAGAAGCAGCAATAGCAAATTTATACAATATATTTACATATCAAGTAAGAAACCAATTGTTTCCTTTTCAGCCATACATCAGTGTCATTAATTAGCATTAGTACTGTTTATAACTTACATGTGACTTTATGAAGTTTTACTAGATAGCCAAAGTTAGCCAGTCAACACTGTCATGGTGGAGTCAAGCATGACTCTAACAATTTTAAATTAAAGCACAAAAATTCAAAGACAGTGCATGAATATGATAGGTTTTCTTTCCAGCACTATTGGCTGGTTTTAGCCTTCGATTTTCAAAGAAATGAATACTACCTAGGATACTCCCTTGTATCTGGGATTACTGTCAACTCAGTTGAAACAAATTCTAAGTTCTGCTTCTAATGCTTCTTTTCCCAGGTTTAAAAGATGCATTTTGGAGTTTTGCACTGTTGGACATCCAATTTACGTTGTTGTGAGGAGCTGCTAAGCAGTTTATCTTCTATCCATTTTAACGATCAAAACTGAATTCCAATGAAAGCCTTGTACTGTGAGTATTGTACTATTCTTTACTGCCTGTTGACTTGGGAAAAATGGGCCAAATTTAGTACCAGCTTTATTAAATGCATTGTAAACAAACTACTATGTATAAAGCCCTATTAATAGAGGCAGTCTTTTTTTTCATTGTATTTTAGGTTTGGGGGTACATGTGAAGAACATGCAAGATTGTTGCATAGGTACACACATGGCAGTGTGAGAGGCAGTCTTTTTTAATCAAAAAACTTGATTAAATGTAAGACCTGACACCCGCCTGCCTAACCAGGATATACTGCAAAAGGCTCAAAACATCCAAGTAAACAAGTAAGAAAGGCCTCTCCTCAAACAGATGCATGAATCTAAGCCACACTGAACAAGGACTTTGACATTGTGTGAATTCAAAATTAATTTGTTTTATTATTTCCTCTCGCTGCAGTGCCACAAAAATCTAATTTCTTCATAAAGTTTCTAAAAGAAGCAAGGTTGTTGGTTGTGGTTGCCATGAGCATCCAATGAATGATTCATTCTTGCTCAAGTGGAACCCATGGGAAATATTGCCAATAACTTGGTTTATTTCTTATCTTCAGTTCTCAGCAGACAACATATTTGTCTATATTTTTATGAAGAGTCATAAATTTTTCAGTTAGTGTACAACTAATAACACAATGTGATTCTATTTGGTCTCAGTCCTCAGAGCTTTGGGAGAGAAGAAAACTCTATCATCTTGATCAAAAGTGTGGACCAGGATTTCTACAGCCTGCTGGGAAGTCCTCGAAGAGGGTAGAGGAAGGGTGATATGCACAGTTATAAATCCTTAGCTGTATCACCAAAGCAGCAGATAGCATTTAGCCAGAGAAATCCAGTTGACTTTCCACACGTCAGGGCTACTGCAGGAACTGGGATACTCAGTTGCGTTCACCTGTGTTGCTCTGAGGGGCAGTGTGAAGAGGTGCCACACTCCCGTACATCTGAATCTCTCTCTCTTTCTCTTTTTAACCTTGGGCAAATCTCTTCACCCATATGTAAAAATGAGGAAATACCTCTAGGGATTTTGAGGTTTAATTAAAATACTATAGGAAAAATGCCTAGCACAGCACTGCATATAGCTGGTCCTCAGCAAATGTCATCTCCCAATCTCCCTTAATTTCCCCATGAAAAGGATGTCATGGAGAGGTGATTTCCCATACTCCCCCCATTACAAGTACAAAAATTACAATTGCACTTAATAGGCCCTGGGCCCAACCCTGATTCTGACATAAATTCAATCCCTATTAAGGCCATACGAATAGTCCACAAATAGATGTATCTGAACTACACTCCCTGCTCTTTAGTCAAACTTTTTTCCCAGCATTACATCAGCATCTATGTTATTGGGACCTAGTAACTAAGTGACTGGAAAATATTCTCTACTATAGGAGCTCCCAAAGAATAAAAACTGGGCTCTATTACTTAATGATCATGCATTAGAGCCAGCTGTGAATTAATGAGATTCCATCAAAAGCCTTGCAAAGCTCTCCTTTCTGTCAGGTAGCAGTTAGGAAGTGCTCAGAGAGGCATTATTCTTCAGGCTCCAAAGGTGTCCTGTGAAACCCAACTCCCCACAGAAAGCTCCTGCTCTATCCCTCAGCCCACCTCGCTGTAGCCTTTTATCTGATACACCAAGATACCAACACTTGCTCATGCCACATGAAGACAATATTGCCTGCTTTTTCTGCTGTTCTAAGGCTTGGAGGAAGCATACTTTCTGCAATCATCCGAAACTCCTAGCTCCAGACACCTCCCTGCTCTACAGGCAAACTTTTTTCACAGCATTACATCAATTTTGGTATTTTTCCCTTCTCTGAGGCACATTTTTGAAGCAATAAACACTCACTTCTTTGGGGAAAAATAGGCAATTTTCAAGTAACCTTTGGAAGCATCTAAATAACCCACACATATTTATGGCTGAGTGACTCTTTGGATTGAAGAAACTTTAAGCCTGTGTTTGCAAAGATTTCCATTAACATCTTTGAGCAACCTCTCATCTTATTTTGAAGCAAATGGCTCACTCAACAGAAGAGACTCTGGTTTGTTTGTTGTGCGTTCTTCTCCTCCCCCAGCTTGGCTCCCTAAGCAGAGATTTGATGTGTGCACAAAACACGAAACACTCGTCCTCGTAGAAGCTCAAATGGCGAATCTTCACCCAGAGGTCGCAAGGTCCTGGGAGTGAAGGCAGAAGCCTCTGCTGGTGTGCAGGGTCAGCCTTTTTCTCTCATCTTTAACTGAACCTCCATTTCACCTCACCCCCACTCCTTCCTTCTTGCAAGAATAATTCCCCAAGGAAAAGGAAAAAGGATCTCATCTTCCTTCCACCCCCACACTGCAGCAGAAATGCACTGTTTTTAAAGGGTTTGTTCTCAGGAGAAAATGCCATAAGCTATATTTATCTCTAATCCATTTCTCTCTCTACTCCAAGATTAAGGAATTAATGACTGCTACAGCTGCTGTCCTTAGCGCATTAATTACTGTCAATTGTCTGCAGCCTCAAAATAAAAATTGACTCACCGACAACGGAGAGAGGGCAAGGATGTACGCAAAGCATTAGGTACCTAACTTAAATAATAAATCAGTGTAGCATCAGCCCAAGAAGAGATATACAAGCCTGTGCGCTGAGTTTTCACCCACAGGCTTAAGCACAGATGAAGCAGTGGGGCCGGGTGAGAGTAGGTGAGAGAGGGGAAATCACATTGTATATACACATCACTTTCTTCAAGGCCCAGAACCGATCAAATATCAAGGAAAACTACTCTCAGAGTGGTTCATAAAAGCCTGCATCATTGCAAGCCCTTTTAGGACATTTTCCAATACATTGGCTGTTTTTACATTTCCTAAGATCCTTGCAGATGGAATGTAGTGAATAAAGGTATATGCAATGACTTGTCCACCCTGGTTCCTTGCACTCTGCACTCCAGGTACACCCAGTTTCCGTTCCAGGAGCCCACACCCTGCCCTCCTCAAAATCCTTTCATGTTCCATTTACTCTCTGTGATGCATCTTCCCCTTTTCTGCTCTTTCTCCATCCAACAGTTTCACTAATTCTTAGCCCCAACTCCATGTCCCCTCGTCCTGGAAACTGCTTGAGCTCCCCTAGTTCTTCCTGCATGATTCCCTGGAACTCTCATCTTTGTCCCCCAGTGTCACAGTCCCAAAGCTGCAAGCATCCTGAGGGCTGGGCTCCTGTAATTTTTACCAACTCCTTGCTGATCCTCTCTTCAGCTGTCACCATCCCCCCACTCTACCCCAGCATCTTCCCTTTTCCTTCACAGCCAAACTTCCCTTCAAGGTCCTCACTTTTTCCCCTCCCTTCAGTCCTCAACCCTCTATGTTCTACCATCTTTACCCCATTACTCCAATACAGCCGATCTCTCTAATCCCCAGGGCACACTTTAAATCTATCTTCATGAAAATACCCCAGACTAGAAACTCTTACCCTCCTCTCTAAGAAATGGTCAGGCTATGGCAGCTCTATGTTCCGCACAGCCGGAGACTATCCACTTCTCTCCACCCACAATGCCACGCCCTAATTCAGAACTCCATCACTCCTCACCTAGCTAGCTGCAATGCCTCCCAACTGGTCTTCCTGCTTCCAACCTAGTCTCCCTTTACTGCAGCCAGGGTGATCCTTCTTAAAAGCAAATCACATTAAAGTCCTCCTTTTAATATCTTTCCATATTTTCCCCTCTCTCCTGAGATAAATTTCCAATTCCTTAACAAGATTCACTTGGCCCTTCATTGTCTCTCTCTCCAGACTCATCAATTATCTCTGCCAGCATTCTGAACTTCACAGGTTTCCTCTAGAGCGTCCTGCTTCCTCTCATCACCAGACCTTTGCCTATGCTCTTCCCTAATTCTTTTCCAGCTTTCTTAGCCCAGCTAACTCTTCCCTGTCCTTCACTCGCCATTTTAGATATTATCTCCTCCAGGAATCCTTCTCTGCCTGCCCCAATCCTGACTACATGTCCCCCTTCATCCTCCTGTGGTACCCAGTACCTCCCCCATCACAGCACTTAACACAACTTAGTAACTGCCTGTTTTCTGCTCGGTATTCTACTTTTCTGCAAAGAGTAGAGATGCCTGCAAGCCAGACCAAGCAGAGAGAGATTTATTGTAAGGATGCAGAGGGCTTCACAGGCACCTGAGAAAATGAGCTTCACAGGAGCAGGAACATAAAAGCCATCAGAAATGGAGGCCCTTCTTTCCATCTCCCGCCTCAGAGACCTAAGGTCGCAGCATCATTGCGCCCGTCTGCACATCACTCCATCCTTTTCTCTCTCTCTCTCTGCCAGATTTCCCTACTTCTGCTTAGTCCACAAGGCTATCCCAGCCTGCATTATATTACCCAGCTCTCGAGGTCACCTTTTATCTTCTGCCTCTGGTGCTAACAGGTATAACGTCTCAGCTTCCCGATTCCAAGTTCCTGAAGGACGCGTTTGATTGGTCCCTCTCATCTCGTGGTGCTCCACCACTTGTGTCTTGTTTCCTGGCCATCCTAAGGAGGGCTGCTTAGACTCGGGGCTAATCAGCTTTACACAAGAAAGGTGGGGATTGTGGTATAGAACACAGCTGTGCTCACTAGTACGGTTTGGCTGTGTCCCCATCCAAATTCATCTCGAATTGTAATCTAAATCGTAATCCCCATGTATCAGGGGAGGGACCTGGTAGGAGGTGATTGGATCATGGGGGCGGTTTCCTCCATGTTGTTCTTGGTTCTTGTGATAGTTCTCAGGAGATCTGATGATTTTATAAGCGGCAGTTTCCCTCTCCTATTCCCTCTCCACCTGCCATCTGCCACCATTAAGATGTGCCTATTTCGGCCGGTGCGGTGGCTCACGCCTGTAATCTCAGCACTCTGGGAGGCCGAGGCGGGTGGATCACAAGGTCAGGAGTTTGAGACCAGCCTGGCCAAGATGTTGAAACCCCGTCTCTACTAAAAATACAAAAATTAGCTGGGTGCGGTGGCACGTGCCTGTAATCCCAGCTACTCAGGAGGCTGAGGCAAGAGAATTGCTTGAACCTGGGAGGCAGAGGTTACAGTGAGCCGAGATCGTGCCATTGCACGCCAGCCTGGGTGACAGAGTGAGACTCCGTCTAAAAAAAAAAAAAAAAAAGATGTGCCGGTTTCCCCTTCCACCATGATTGTAAGTTTCCTGAGGCCTCCCAAGCCATGCAGAACTGTGAGTCAATTAAGCCTCTTTTCTTTATAAATTACCTAGTCTCAGGTAGTTCTTCATAGTATATGAAAACAGTCTAATACACACTCTTAGCAGAGATTTGGGTTAGAGTCATAAATAATAGGAGCCTTAGAGACACAGGGAGACACTACTACACTATATCTCCTAGCAGGTAACCAAGCCTTTTATTGTTATGTACTTATTGCCTAGCAAAAGGTCAGGCACAGGGAAATGTGCTGAGCAATGGCTGAACCAACATTTTTAGAGCTCTCTATTCTAGAAGACCCATTTAGAGATCTTATTTTTCCGTCAGACCAGGCAGGGTAAGCAAGTTCTTGATCCCCATATAACAAGAAGATAGCTGTTTTTTCTTAAAGGGAGTTTCCCGGATAATAAATGTTTTCTGACTCTTCACTTAGAGTCAAACCTATCACTTAACTGGTAGCAGCTCCTAGATGCTTTAACCAAAACCACAATCATCTTTTGTAGCTTCAGCCTGCTTATTTGACCTCTCCTTAAAATAATCGCTGAATTGGGCTTTAAAAGTCTAGAAGGAAATCAGATAAAAAGTATAAACAGGATTAATGCAATATTTTACATCAGTATAATAATAACTCCCTCAAGATCCTGCCCAATTTGCAGTTCACCTCTAGACTCAGCAGATCCATAAGCCACAGAGTCCACAGGGCTCCAAGCATAGTTTCTGACTTAGGGCAGGTATGAAAGGCTCTATCTTAAGTCAGATCTTTTTAGTACAATCAGGGTTTTCTCTACTTTTTTTGATTTGAGAACGCTCTCTCTCTTTCCCTCCCTCTCTCTTGCCCCAGTATTTGTCTTTCAATATTTAAGACCAGCCATCCATTTTATTTCCAAAACTTATTTGCAACTAAAGAAGAGTGCCTGTATGAATGGATATACTCATTTGTAAATAATAATAAAAATACTTAGAGGTCTATTAACCTGAAAAAGACCAAAAATAGACTTCACAGGCATTAAAAGTGAGACTATAGTGCTCCAGTGTTGGGCAGCTCTCACCAATCAGCCACGTTCCCTTTGTCTTTCAGCCCCTGCCATTGAAGACTGCAGAATATCAGATTATTCCTCAGACTGGCATCAGCATCACCCAAAGAACTTGATGAATATGCATATTTCTGGAGCTTACCTCACTGACTGAAACAGAATCTCCAAGAGTGAGGAAAGGCTGGAGTGCAGTGATGTGGTCTCAGCTCACTGCAACCTCAACCTCCTGGGCTCAAGCACTCCTCCCACCTCAGTCTCCCAGGTACCTGGGACGGCAAGCACATGCCACCATGCTCAGCTAATTTTTGGTAGAGACAGGGTTTTGCCATGTTCCCCAGGCTGGTCTTGAACCCTTGAGCTCAAGCAATCAGGGAATACATTTTTAATGAGCACTTGGATGATACTTATCATCTTACAGGTTTGAAAACACTGACCTACCTTATCTCAGTTGGCTCTTCTCAAAGCGTGTTTCATTAAGGTAGGGGTTCTCACACTGGCTGTACAGTGGAGTAACTTAGGAAGCTTCTTACATAAGCCAATGTCCACCCACACCATCGTTTTAATGCAAATCTGCAGCCATAAATGACAGCCACTGGTGCAACACCAGCTCTACAAGATGCCCCATGAAAAACCAAGGGTTCTCAAGTAGTTTAGAAGGTGCTGGTCTTTAAGCCCCTCTTTTTGATTCACAGTAGAAATGGTCACAGTAAAGACTGGAAGTCCTACAGCAAAAAAATCAAATGTAATTTTATTTATATTTGTTTAAATGTACTTAAATTTGTGCTCCAAATTTAATTGCCTGCAAAGAGAACTTGTTTTGTTGATTTGCTTGTTTGGTGACTGGATGGTTGGTTTTTACATAATATGAATGAGAATCCTGCATAGTAAGAATGTACCTAAATAAAGCCTGTTGCCCTGTTTTCTGAGTGAAGAACTAGCCTGGATGTTCCAATTTAGTTTGCGTGGCAACTCCTGTATTCTGCTTCCATTTAGCTCCTCATTTCTGATTCTATTTACAGTTTACTGTTTATTTCATTTCTATCTCTGGATTTTGTATTGACACTGACTCACTAAATTTGATTGTAGGTTTCCCTTGAGGAACTTGACAAAGACAAACTTTTTTACCCCTTTCCTTTCATGCATCCTGATTTAGGGCAGCCTGAAAGAACTAATCCAGCCCAAATGCAATGCCATGTCTTTAAGTTTTATGCAAATATGTCATATTCACATTTTTTAATACCGTGATATCCAGGTTATCAACTCCAAACAAGAGTGGGATAGAAAATGGGACTATAAAGACCATGCATACCCTGGAGCTGGCCCATGGTTGGGTCCCCATTGCAGGAACATTAACATAGGAGGGAGGGTCAGCCACCCTTACCATGTATGCTCACAAGTCCCTAGTCTGGACAATTTCCTAGAGAAGGGTAAAAGTAAACCATTAAAATACTTGAAGAAAATACAGTGGAAAACAATGGACTCTCAGAAAAAAAAAGAGAGAAATAAAAAGGAACTTTATTTGACGGTACGTTTCTCTTCCATTTATATAGTAGAAATCATCCTTCTAGCTGGCACTAACTCTATAGCAGGACTTCCCCCACCGCAGCACTGTTGACATGTTTGGCTGGTTAATGACTTGTTGTGAGTGCTCCTATGCCCTGTAGGATGTTTAGCAGCATCCTGTTTTCTACCTGCCAGACACCGGTAGCATCCCCCAACCACTGCCACTCTGCTGTAGCCATCAAAAATATCTCAGACACTGCCAAACACACATTGGAGGCAAATCCCCTAGATTAAAGACCACTGTTCTAAGCATAATTTCTATATATAAAACCATGAAACCAAGACTCAGTGGGAGAAATAAAAAGTTAAATCACAATTTTTTTTCTAGATTATTTAACTTTAATCATATAACAAAATATGGATAAATATTTTTCTAAAAGTTTCCTCAAGGTTTGTATTTCCTATAACAATGTAAATCATACTCTTTTTTAACTCTCCAGTTAATTACAGCAGAGGGATGGAGGGCAGTGTTTACATAGAAAGGCAAATTTTTAAGGGAACCTAGAATTTTTAATTACCAAGAAAGTTGGGGAATTATGATTTTGCTACATGAAAGTTTAAAATATTGCATGTTAATTAAAAATAGCCCCAATAAAAAGGGAAATAAGAGGAAAAATTCAAAATACATGTAACAAAGATTAATGTTCAAGATGTGAAGAATCTACCAAATTAAATCTGTAAAAAAAAATTAAAAACACTGAAATTGCAATAGATAAGTGGCCAAAGACACACACAAATAATTCACAAAGAGAACACTCAACAAGCGAACAATAATGAGCACTAGAAAATTGTTAGCCTCACTAAAAATCAAAGAAAACTAAATTAAGCCCAATTTTTGCCTATAAAATTAGTCTCTTTTTAATTAAGGAGATTCTGCACTGATAAATGGGAGATGAAAAAGACACTCATACACTGATAAAAGTTTTTTAAATTAATTTGGTAAAATTATGAGCCTTAGAAACATTCACTTGCATAATCTATTCTAAGAAATTAATCCTAATTACTGGAAAAGCTCAAAGATGCTCATTATAGCATATTCTAAGAAAATGAAAAATTGAATATCACCTGGATGCCCAATAAATAATTTATGTTGCAGAGGTTACATTGTAGCAATTAAATGTAGTATTATGAAGCCATTAAAAACTTGCTAAAAAGCAGGTACTCAAAATCATATATTAAAGGGGGCTGGATAGTTACCAACTGAAAGGGTGACCCTAGTTACCTCTGAGTAGCTGTAATATGGGCAAAATTTTTCACTCCTTCTATTTTGTATTTCTGAACTTTTTGTAATGAGTGTGTATTACTTCTACAATGGAAAAAGTAAACTCCATAGAAAAATGATTCACTTTTCTTAAAGTGCATTGCTGTATAGTGAGGCATTAAAATGAGCTGACTTCTCAGTCATGTTTTCTCCAGATTGAGCTATTTTGAAAACACTCTCCTCATATAAAAGATGATTGAAGCCAAGGAAACCTAATCTGTTCTAATTTCAGGTTCATCAACCTCGGCCACATAAACAACCAGGGGAAGATGGATTCTGGAACACACTTAAAGAAGCCTTAAGATATGATTTTTCTCCTTTCCCTAGGCACATTTTTTAACTGAATATATGAAACAGCTTCTTCTCTACACAGCAACAGAAAATCACAAACAGGGAGAAGTAACATCAAGTCCACTCATTTACCTAGATAACTTTAAAAATCAATAAATAATGAATATTCAGCATCTGTCTTTCCTCATTATTGTCTCATCAATAATATTTATTGAGTATTCCTCTATTCCCTTATCATACCAATTCATGAAACATAAGAAAAAACAAAAGACATGAAAAGATCTCAATTCTGAAATCAATCAAATAAAGAGGAACTACAGAAAGATAGATTAGATAGAGAATCATTATTTCCTAATAATTTAAGACAAAAATTCACAGACTTTAGGAACTGGAAGCTACTTTAAATTTAACTAGTCCTACTTTATTTTGTATAGGCTTTCATGTCAAAATAAAGGGGAATGCCATAGAGGACATTGTACATGGATGTCAAGGCAAGCTGCAATAGGGGGGAGATCCTTAAAATCAGAGTCTTAGGTCAAATTAAGGGATTAAATTAAGCAACTAAAATGGTAGTATTGTGCCTTTAGTCATCGAAAGTAGGATTCCTCTCTACATCCTGATGGAAGGTGGTCAGCCTGATGCAGTCACTCAGGTTCTTTGTTTGTGAATTTGTTTTTATTTGGGAACTGGACATGGGGTGGGAAATGCCACATTGGGCTAAACACTCAGGTTCTTCTAGGCAAGCCACCCCCTTAAGAATGATCACTGATGCCTTCACTCGTCTCTGTATCATATTCCAGGGTCATCTAAATTTTGCCTGGAAAATACCTCTTGCATCCGTCTCACCCTTTCTATTTCCATCAATCTAGAAAGAAATAGTAAGAAAATCATGGCATTAATTGAGTCTGAAAATGAGCTGGGCTAAGATGGTGGCAAGGAGAACAAAGACGATGGGTAGAGATGCGCTACGGCTAAAAAATAGGAAAGGCAGGAACTGATGACTGACTAGATGTAAACATGATGCCCATGTTTTCTGAACCAAAACAAAGTGGGATACATGGCCTGACAATCATGAAGGTACTTCTGAGTTCAATGGGGCAGGATATTCGCCCTCAGGACCAACTCAGAAAATCCACTTAGAGGGACTTTTTTAAAGTAAGCACGACTGGAAGTTATAGAATGGGAGTCAGGATGAAAGAGTGGGGAGAGTCAGGCAATAGGTAGAAAAGGAAGCCCTCTTTACGCTTTAAGTACTACGTTATTTTCTTTTTCTATTCAAGCATGTTCTCTTCTGCTGGAGAATGCTTTGTTAAACTGATCTGAGGTCGTTTCCATCCTCATGAGAAATCTGATGCAGTATTTCATCCTAAACATTATAAAGCTTGGCATTAAAAGCTTCCCCAAGTCTATTTTCCCCTGGAGTCAGGTACCGTTTGTCATTTGCTCACACATTCCTTCTGGCAGACTGCTTTATGATGATTCCCATGGGCAGCTATGGGGCTGGAGAGCATCCTTCACACCTGACTTCCCACTGAGTCCAGAGGCCGATGGGCACAAGTTGAAAACCAACTCACCCCGTTTATTGGTGAATTCTCCCATATGGGACACGTATGTGCTGTCTTCTCTTCATGTTGTTCACCTGGGTTTATAATGTGCCACCAAAACTCAGAAAAACAAAACTTGAAACCTGAGAATAAGTTTTATGTTAGAGTGTTCATCTCGAT
Source organism: Cacajao melanocephalus (assembly GCA_963573385.1). Lineage (NCBI taxonomy): Eukaryota > Metazoa > Chordata > Mammalia > Primates > Pitheciidae > Cacajao > Cacajao melanocephalus. The sequence continues at coordinate 143,682 of CAUYLG010043866.1, forward strand.
GAATCCAAATATTTATTGTTCTTTTGGGGAGCTTGCTCAAGCCTGTGTTCCAGAAAGTCAGGAAGTAGTCAGTATATTCTCAGAGTGAAGACAGAAGGATTGTGAAAAAGTGATATGAGCAGTGCTTAAGCATGAATGTGGTGAACACATTTTCTGAAACAAAAAAAAAAAAATGTAATTTATGGTCTGAAGAACATTTTAATAGTCAATAAAATGGAGGCCAGGAGAAAAATATGTTTGAAAGTAGGACTGAAAAATCCAAGATATTGGTCTCTGTAGCTATAGAGTCACATAGAGAACAGTCTATTTTTAAATTTGATAAAAGGATGTTTTCAAATCCTAAGTTATTAAATTTAGAAGGAATAAGGGCAAGAGAGGTAAATATCAGAATGTATATTTCATCTTACTAATTAAGTTGGCAAACCACGAACTATCTGTTTTTGTAAATATGGTATGTGGTCTAGAAGAGGAATTTTTGGTCCATAACATACCTCTCTGATAGACTTTTAACCTGCAGCCTAAAATAAGTATCGAATGTAAACCCTTTTGGGAGTTGTGGGAATTGTCTAGAGTATACATTTTCTCACCTTGTGACAGGGAGGAATAGGAGTAGATAAGTATAGAGAGACCCTAAAAACAAAGCCCCTAAAATAGCAGTTTTATAGTCTTGTGGTCTTGACAGTGGTGTGTTTCACCCTTAGAATGAATGCCTAGAAGCCATTACAGTTAATGGGGCAAATTGTAAAGCTAGAAGCAAACAGATTTCTGAACACAACTTTTCCGCTCGTATTTCTGAATATGAGATGAAGTTTCTGGTATCTATTAATGTTATTGATCAAACCATAATGCTTTCATGTCTCCAAAATACAATTTATGCTTAAAATTTTTCTTTTAAATAAAGATTTTCTGTACCTTAGGGCCCCCTCATATGCAGCAGAAATTTTTTCTCGCTTCAAGAGCAACCATGATGTGGAAAAGGCTCTCTTTCTGGGCAGCCAAAAGGGGAATCCTGAACCACTGCAGCAGGCTTTTGCGGTAGGTAAAAACCATACCTGCATGACCTTTAGCATGTTTCCCTCTGAATGCTACCCTCAGGGGTGATGGGCTTTTCCTGAGGAGAGGGTAAACCCAGCAGCAGGGCTCCCACATCCACAGCCCTGGTGGACATCTAGAATTCCATGGTCAGTGTTTGGACACCACGTTGTTCCTGGACCAAACGGAGGGTCGGGCTGCTATTTCCCACGGCCCAATAACGAGATGCAGATGAACTGGGGAGGAAGAGTTTTACTTTCTGCAACTGGTTACATGGAGAAGGCCTGGAAATTATCACCAGACCAACTGAAAATTACAAAGTTTTCCAGAGCTTGTATACCTTCTAAGTTATATGTCTGCGTGTAAGTGTATCTGAAGACATAAGTGATTAACTTCTTTTAATCTATAACTAAGGTCTGAGTCCTGACAACCTCCCTGTGGGGCCACAGTAAATTTGCTTATTCTAACTGGGTCCAGATGCTGGGGTGATTACCCTTATCTTGTCTCTTGCTAAATCACAGAGATTGGAGGAGTTTCTTCAGAACCTCCAGTAAACTTGTGGAGGCCTGGGGAGTTTCTTCTGTGCCACAGTAAAACTCGTTTGATCCTCAATGAGTCCTATTAAGAATTACTTTGTTATTTTGTCATGCTTTAAGGCTCAGAAAAGAGCTAGGCAAAACTCTTGATGGATTTCTGTTACATCCCGGCCTTTGTATAAGGCACTGGCTTTTAATATTTAACCATTCAGTCGGTACTGAAACAGTTGTTAGTGAGACCTGGCCTGCCACAATCTTAGTCTGTTCTGGCTGCTATCTCAAAATACCTGAGACTGGGTCATTTATAAGGACAGTAAATTATTTCTCACATTTCTGGAGGTTGGAAAGTCCAGGATCAAGGCACTGACAGATCCCATGTCTGTGGAGGGTTGTTCTCTGCCTACAAGATGGTACCTTCTTGCTGCGTCCTCACATTGCAGAAGACACGGAAGGGCAAAAGGCTTCAGCTAGTTCCTTCAAGTCTTTTTATAAGGGTACTAATCCCACTCATGAGTTGGAGCTGTCCTAAAGTGTTCACCTCTTAATACTATCACATTGGGTCTTAGAGTCCAACACAGGAATTATGAGAGAACACATACATTCAAACCATAGCAGGTACAGTCTTGCACACTTAACCCACATACAATCAATGATCTTATAATTTCAAAGAAATGAAAGTAAACTACTCATCTTAGGTTGAGGAAATAAAGAACAGATTGCAGTCCTGGAGTAGCCCATTTCCAAAGGGAAACTACGATACTTCCTGAAGACCAGATTCGTCCAAGCTCCAGGAAAAAAACAGCCATATTTTCAAGGTGTCAAAATGTTACGCAGGATTCCAGAGGACAAGGCTAATGTCACTCAGTACCGCAACCATCAGAGTTGTGTACACACACAGACAGCTTTGTGTTTTACTTGTTGAGTTCAAACATAGCCAATATAGCATATTCTGGAAACCTTGCCCCAGGACTTAGGTCTGTCTTTAAATTATCATTAATATAAACATCAATTGGGATTACCTTTCTGGAGGACAATTTAGTAATACCTTTCATAAGCCTTTGAAGTATGTGTATATATTCTTGGACTCAGCAATTTCCCAACTAGGAATTACTCCTAAAAATTAAAATCATGAATTTATATAAAGATTTAGCTACAAAGATGTTCAATCTGTATTTGTTTATAGTAAGTAAAACTGGGAACAACCAGATATCCAGCACCAGGGGACTGAATAAATAAATTCCAGTGTGTTCGTATGAAATGCTATGCACCATAGAAAACTAGTACTATAGAAGTATATTTAATGACACTGGCTCATGCCTGTAATCTCAGCAGTTTGGGAGACCGAGGCATACGGATCACTTGAGGCCAGGAGTTCAAGGCCAACCTGGCTAACATTGTAAAACCCCCAATTCTACTAAAAAATAAAAAAATTAGCTGGGTGTGTTGGCATGAACTTGTAATCCCAGCTACTCAAGAAGCTGAGATATGAGAATAGCTTGAACACGGGACGTGGAGGTTGCAGTGAGCCGAGATGGTGCCACTGCACTCCAGCCTGGGCAACAGAGCTGGACACTGTCTCAAAAAATAATAATAATAATAATGACATTATATGTTAACTAAAAAGAAAGATTATAAAACAATCTGAACAGTATGTTACAGTATATTCCCTTTGGGGAAGGTATCATAAAAATATAAATAAGCAACATTATGAAAATCAAGATCTTTGTCACCCTGTTAACATTTTGATGTGGCTTCTAAAGTTTGTACAATGAATATGTGCTATCTAAAATAAGAATACAAAGTTTTAAATTACTGCCTTTAAATTTCAAGCAATTAAAGATTCCTCAGTATTAATTATCAGCAGAGCTATTGGGAAGAAAAAGAAAGAAGGGAGAAAAGAATTAACATGAATTGTTTTTGCATATTATTTTTTCTTCAATTTTGTTTAATGTAGGATCAACTTAAATTGTTCCCTTTTGGTAGATATAGAAGATATTAGAATGTGTATTTTTTACTGAAAAAACACGAGGGAGATGCCTTATTTTTTCTCTGAATCTCTTATCATTAAAACCCTATGATTAAGATTGCTGCTTCTGTTTACCAAACTGGATGAATTCTAAAGTTATTTTTTTTTCCAAGGTGAAGGTGTTAATTTGCATTACCTCTGATTACTCATTCAAAAGAGTGAGCCAGGTTGCATCTGCTATATATTATGCAGTGAACTGTTGATTATCTGTGGAGACAAGGACAGTACAAATAATAAAAATCCATAGAGAATGCCCAAACTTCATTTTAGCCAGAAGTGTCAACAGTTTGCCAGAGTTGTTAGCAAGGAACAAAGCTGATTTGAGTTTTATCTCCTAACTCCCTTCCACATGCTTGAGGATTATGCTAATAAGTTAAATGACCCGCCGCAGAGACAGCCCTGGGTAATTCCTAGTCAGGAGAATTGGTTTCTGATTAATCAAGATTTGGCTGTGTTGAAGCACAGACATACAACTGTCTCCCAATGAAGAGCCTAAACATTCTTTAAATATTCATTGTCTAAAAAATTTCATTTACTTTAACAACATGTTTACCAGAGTTTATTTTACCTATGAAGCACGAAGACTGTCACACCCCATTTCTGCCCTACCTGAATGTTCATGCACAGAATGAATGGGGAGCCCATTTCTCTTCGTCATACTATCCTACTAAGATATCAAATTTAAATTTCTAAATATGTGTTATTTATGAAAATTACAATTCCATATACCAGATCGATCTATTTTGGCAATATGCGATTAACCTAAAATTCAATAGCCTAAAATTATGATGGTTCTAAAACTTGGAAGGAAAATGCGTCCTTCCGTAACCTTACTTTCATCAGTAAAATCTACGAAAATTCTACACTCCTACATATTTACACACATACATAAACCCTAGCAATGCCCACAATCTAATTTAACAGATGCCTTTGCCACTCCATATGTCCACATATCTCATTTGAAATTTGAAATTAAGAAAGTTAAGATAGGGCTTTTCAGACCTTATGAGAAATATCATTTCTCTAAAACTGCTTTTCTTCAGTGAAGTATCATAAATTGACCAAGAGGGATGTTAACTGCATTAACTTTTTAAGATTCTTTCAAGCCTCTGTCTTTTGTGAAATAACTATAAATTTAGGTTGGTGGTTCAAATGGCTTTTCCCCTCACAACAAATATGAATAAGATAAATCGTACTAAAACTCTTTTATGCTTTATTGAATAACAGCCAGTAATAAGATGGGCTCAGACAGCAGACTCTAATATCAGATGCATGGCATGGCTTTAAATATCTTCTATTGCACTGGATAGCAGATTAAAATCGGTCTCTTTACTAGGAGATTCAAATTGCCTCTTCTAGACTTTTTGACAAGAACTTTTTGGTTTTTCCTTTTGCAAAGTGATAAGACTTTCTTTACCTACTTTGTGTACAATTTGGGTTTTCCTCCGAGAAAACTTTCCATTTTCACCACAACCTAAGAAAATACTAGCTATTTTCTGAAAAGAAGCTGATTCATGATTTGCTGGGTTTCAACAATATAACTCTCTATTGTGAATTTTGCAAGTCACTGTCACCAAGTTAAAAGACAAACCCAAGCTATCATCTTTAGTGACTCTATTGTTTTAAGTTCAGGAAACTTCTCAAATTCATAGCAGGGGAAGGAATTACCAAGGTTTACCAAAGTAAATCTTTTTTGGCCCATATATTTGCTCTCTGACACAGGTTTTTTGCTTTAAATAATTGGGCGTTTTCCCCAGAGTCTGGAGGGATAGTGGCTTTCTTCTGTGTATATGATTGTTTCAAATTCAACCTCATATTCACGTCTTCAGCGTCTTCCCTTAGAAGGCATAAGAAAGGAGAACCCACACACTAAAACATTACATAAGATTTCTAACATTCACTTCCAGATCTGATGGTAATTTTTCCCCAAATTTTATTACATTTATAAAATATGTCGAATTCCTACCTAGAAACAATCCAATTAGACTTATTGCCATATGCCATAAATTCAGTTTCAACATTTCTTGATCTTTCAAGACCTCAAAATGTTCCTGTTATTTTTCAAAAATCAAAATTTCAAGAAGTAGGGTTGAAAAAAATACCATCCACCTAAATATGAACGAAGGTGCTATATATAGACCACATATTCATCAGGCATTCAATAATCGCTTACTTTAAGTAAAACAAATTCTAGTGGTAATGATAGGGAAAATTATGCCTTCTATGATAAAAATATGATGCCATTTTATGACGCAAATTTTTCCAGAATTGGCAATGTTCTTTTTTTACTTTTATTTTTTAACACTTTCCTTACTCTTTTACCTCATTTCAACTTGTTGGCAGTAGTCTTGGACAGTGAAAGGTTTAACTCCAAAGGGAACACATATACCTGTGCCAGAATCAACCTGAACTTAGTGTTAAGCTAGGGATTCATTCTCTATCTCACACATATGCATTCCTTCTTTACCTTGTTCCAAAAATTAACTTCCGATTGCTTTTTCTCAATCCTGTGAAAGAGGGGCCAGGATGGAGAACTATGTTTATTCGCCTAACAACCAACATTTGTGAAGTCATTAACAATGAGAGGATCGCAATGTTATGCAGTTTAAAAACAAAAAGAAAACAAACTGAAAATCTGGTATTTGTGCTTCTCATACTGATTTTTATAAAGAAGTTGAGAATTATCAATTTAAAGAATGAATGAATCAAATGTGTTTTGTGAGTTTTTTTTAAAAGGCTATTTATGCAACTAAATGTTACCTTAGGTTAAACATCTACCGCTTCTCTAGCTGTTATGTAAAGCTAAACTCATTTATATTGCATAGACTTATTTTAAACCAAAGTATCAAACTAAACTAGGTTCTTTATCTGCTATTTTTAAAAATTCAAAAAAAGTCCAGAATAAAGAGAAGATAATTTCACAGACTATAAGAAATATTTCCCTTTAAAGGCTGCGTTATAGAGGCAGAGAAATGGTCTTCTAATTACGTTTGTGTTCACCATTTGAAAAATGCAAACCAAGTAGAATCTGGTTTCTCTTTAATAGCCAAACTTTGAAGCCTGAGATATCTAGATGCCAACATTTTGCTTTGCTTTACATGCAAGCCTTGACTGAAACACCTTAAGAATTTATCTTTCTCCTTTCCTCCACAGGTAATCTTCTCAATAGAAAAATTCAAAGAATTTTCTCTGCTGCCCTTTCAATCTTACGTGCTTGACAACCTGGCTTCCACCCCTACCACTCTCTTCAACTGCCTTCATTAATGTTACCAGGGGCCACCTAATTGCTAAACCTCGTGAAGACCTTTCAGTCCTCATCCTACTGCCATATGCAGACCCTTTTCCCTATCACTCATCCCTCAAGATACACAAGGATGACCTCTCCCAGGAAGCCTTACCAACCCACATCCCAGCTGGTGGGTGACCTTAGGCATCTCATCCTCCATTCTCCAGGAGCACCTTTACGTGTTCCATGAGAGCACTTATTATGCAGCAAGGGTACCCATTTGTTTGTCTCCCTCCCTGACTGTGAGCAATGCAAGTGCAGAGAGTTTTAACCTTATTTATCTTTCTACCCACATTGCCTACCCAGTGTCCAGACTTGGCTGGCAAATGACGCCATTTTTTCAATTTCAGAAAGTAAAGCAGAAAACCCTGGCAGCACTTCATAGTAGTTATTCTTCATGGCATTAAGACGGAGAGGTTTTGCCTAATTTCTTTCGACACACACCTCAGCAAAGTGTTTTCCTCCATGAATTCCTCATCCCAAGCAAAAAGGATTCTATTTCAAAACACTGTGTCATCTGTCATCAAACATCCCAACGCTTCTTTTGTACCTGAAATGGAGTCTGAACAGAAGTAGGGTGTGTGGTAGCAAGGGGAGATGGAGAGTGGCAGAAACCTAAAAAATTTCTGAAATAAATCCATGTTTTCTGCCTCTTTCAAAACCCTTCTCTGTGCATTTTCTTCTCTTTCAGAAGCACCGACACGTCCTCCTAGCCATCTAATCAAGACAAATCTTTCATGTGGTAATTAAAATATAGCTCATCTTCAGAGGGAACAGCAAAACAAAGGCTGAAACAATTAGCTGACTGTGCCAAACAGCATGGTTCGCCTCCTCTGGCCCACACCTCTCCCTCTCATCCCTATTCTTTCAATTGCTTGCTTTTAAGTACTCTTTTTTCACAGGAAGAGAAACTTCATTCCTGCTGAAAGGTAAGAAACTGAATGGATACTTAGACTAGGAAATAGTTTAATTGAATTTCATATGAAACATGCTTAGGACTGTTTAAGACAAACGTTGTGTTCCCGCTCAACCGGAATTGCATTAGGTGAGAAAGGGAGCCAGAGATACTTGCTGATCTGTTACCATCAGGTTAGAACACAATATTGCATTAGCATGCAAAAGGACACAGGCTAGCAATACAGGGAAAGACAAGTCTTCCCAGAATGAAGACTGCAGAGTAGAGAGGTAAAATGTACTAGTAATAACTCAGAAGGTAGAAAATGAACTTGCACCTCATAAGGCTATGTGTGCCTTGATTACATTAGCACTACTTGCGATATTAAACAGTATATTCATTTTTATTTTATTAGTTTTTGAATAGTCTGTAAAAGCCCAGTGTTTTATTTAGCTCTCTGAGCCACCTGTCTTTTCTGCAACATCCCCTACCAGCACATTCAAGCATTAGCGTTCAGGATTTCTAAAATCTTTTAACCATTGGTGGCTGCCAGCAGTCAAATTAAATTCAAAGGGTTTAGTATAGCTTCAGGTTTTAGCTATATAATTTACTAAGAATGCCCAAAGCACTTGCAATCTAATTTGCAGTTCAGCAATGAATACCATTTCCTACCGAAATCTGCCTGAAATTTCCTTTCAAGGTTCCAGAAAAAAATATACTTGTGACACCTGTGTGTCTTCCTTCTGGCACTGACTCAAAAAAAAAAAAATCCAAAAAAGGATGATATACCTCATGCAAGGTGCAAAAGAAAAGGAACCAAGAGAATGAGTTTGTTTTTATTGCTAGGTCATGTGGGCCAGTGGATTTATTACATGCTTCCTTTTTAAATTTAGGTATTGTTCTTTTTCTTCTAAGTCCAATATTAGTGCTGTATTTGTTACAACTTCACTAACAATCATCATAGGCTTAACCAAAATCTTGGATTTCTGAAAAATTACTAAATAAGAACCGCTGTAGGAAACCCCAGATCTGATCATCTCCATATCCTTATGGAAGTAAACTTAGTCTATTTTCAGTAAGAAACAAGTGTGTCACTTGCTAATCCTAGTGTCAATTTCATTTCTATTCCTTAGTCCCGAAGTGCCATTGCCTACAGTGTCCTTATAGAAGCATATTTTACCCTTATAGACGGGAAATAAGGCCAAAAGTGACTGTTAAAAGTCTACAGCTTATTGTTTGTCTAAAAAAAAAGATTGCCCTCTTTTACCTAGATTACTTTTACTTAGATTAAATAAGGCATGAGGAATGCTTGAAAAATGTTTTGAGAATCTTCTGTGAAAGCTGAAAACATAAAATGTAATCTTTTACTTTTAGATTTCATCTTCTCTCTTCCTGACATAGGAATTCTGATCCCTAGCCATAAGGGCAAAATAGTGAAGGGCGATACAGCTAACAATTGCCAGGTAAAAGCTGAACTCTTATGAGCTTTCCTTACCACAGAGATGGTACTCACCACTAAGGAGGCTATAGAAATCAAATCATCTGGCTGAATTAATTTAATTAATAAAAGGCATAATTTGGAAGCTCATTAGAGAAGTCAGAGATACTAGCTATACCCACACAGAGTTAATCACTCACCATCAAGCCAACTAAATGTAGCTTTAGAAATCAAAGCATTAAAGTATAAATTGGAAAGAGCCAAGTTCCTAATGACGCTAATGATCTAAATCTGGTTGTTGATCTCGCTTCTTTCATTTCCCACTCAATAAACCCCTTTATACCTTATAATAAACTCTATACTAGAAAATGCTAATGGAGCAGCATTTTTAATATTTTTAAAGCCTACTAAAATATCAGCCCTTGAAGGAAAAACTGAGTCATTCTCAAGAAAAAGGGAGCAGAAGCCTCCATCTGCCTCAGTGCCTGCTCCCCCAGGTCACCTTCTATTCCCCAACCCTCTCCTCGTGCAGTGGGCTTTCAAGGATGCTTCAGATGTCCAGAAGTATGGCGGAAAATGAAACAAAAGTGAGTGCCACAATATTTTGATTTGTTTCTATCCCAGTGGAAGAATAGACGTAACTAACCAATTCTGTAGAAATAAAAACGAATCTGCTTTTCAAACATCACCTATCTCTTCACTCCCAACTGAACCACTCTCCACCCACTTCCACTTATAACAAGCAACCATATTTGTTTGTAGAGCAACAGACAGAAAACTAATGTAGTCAGCCATTCACTTTCCAATTAATTTAGTGAAGCAGCAACTGAATAATCCAATTCTATCAAGTCAGAACATGAAAATGTCAGCTGCATAGCACTTAGTAGAAATCAGAGGAGGAAGAAGAGAAGCAACTAGCATCTCTAAATACCTTCTATGGCAGGCATTTTGCTAGGCATGCACTCTTTTACTTTCATCCTTACAAGACCCTCACAAGGATGGAATTATTATCTCTATTTTAAATAAACTCTCTTTACATAAAAAATTTAAATGACTTCCCAAAGATCACAGAACAAGTATGTAGCAATGCTGGGATGGAATCCAATGTCTCTCTGACTCCTTGAGTTAAAGTGAAAATGAATAACTGATAAAAATTATGATACTTTATGATAATTACAGATTATATGAGGGTCTATCCTTGCTAGTTTTAATAATTCTGTTTATTTTTGTTTCAACTTCTCTTTGTCATTATCTTATGGTTATCTAAGATATAGTCATTTACTTCTTAAGAAACAATTCAACCCATATTCATTCCTTCCCCTTGCTTCATCTTCATCCTTTCCTTCCTTCACGATCAGATTTGTATCTCCCAAAGATTCAGGCAGACAAGATGACAAAGACTATGATTTAATGGGAATTAATGAATTGTGTTTAATTCAAAATTGATTCTGAATACAGATTGTTTACATTTTATAGATACTTTTTATATGCACTTCTGATTGGAATAACTTTACAGAGGATTAAGGTCCAATAAAATCCCACACGATGTACAGTGTATGTGTCAGACATCTAAAAATTCTTGAGAAAGCAATTACACTGAGTGCTATCTAATAATAAACCAAATGGACAGCTATGATACAAACTGCATTTCCTTACAACTCTACCCCCACCTGACTCTGCATTTCAATCTTTGCTAACTCTCTGCAAAAGAACAGATGTTCTGCTTTGGGTTGAGAAATCAACGGTTACCATTCATATGTTCCAGAAATTCAAGGGCCTAGTGCTGCTGTTTTAAGGATGCTAATTAATTCTAGCCCTTGTGCTCCAACGTTCTTCTGGTTTCAATCCCTTGCAATCTCACAGGACCTCAGTCCCCACTATCTCCTTTGAAAGTCTATGGAGAAAAGCGACTAGGAAGTGTATACTTCACTAACCTAGAGGGAGAAAAGAATCACTCTAATATGCTCTAATTTTGTATATTTATTTTATCATTATCATTGCTGTCCTCTTTATTGTATTGATTTGAACAGGTAGGCACAGTCCAGCTGACAAATACAATTGAAACAATGCCTAGAGATGCCTTTTGGTCATATTTTTTCATTTATTTACCATTCCAACACAAATTAATTTTGGACACAGGATGGAAAGAGCTATTTCTGAATTCATTCCTGTTTTTGTCTGTGTGTTTGTGTTTGGATCTAGTGTTGATTGTGCATAATACTCAGCTAGGAGCATGTTAAAAATGCAGGTTTCTGGGCTCAATGCCTACAGATTAGTAGGTCTGTGAAGGTATTGGTGTATCTTCAGTTTTTTAATAAACACCTTATTCTTAAGCAGACAGTCCAAGAACCTCAGGAAATGCATGCATGCTCTTTAGCACAGATGTTAACAATCTGAATAACCTTTGCCCAAGATGAGATAGCTCGAGCAGAAATGGTCCTGTAGGTCAAGCATGGTGTAAATACCTCATTTCATTTACATTAATAAACACTGCTCTGCTCCCTAGCCAGACAGATATCCTTCACACCAGAGTTTCCATGGTCACCTGAGGTTTAAATCACCTGAGGTGATGACAATCACTGGGACAGGGCCCAGGGATTTGCTTGTTTAACAAGAACCCCAGGTGACTCTTATGCATTTACCTAGGGGGAAAAAAATAATAATTTAATATGTGCTGACTTTGTATATTTCTCATAATATTATATTGCTTCCCTACCTGTAGCATTGATTTGAACAGGTAGGCACAGCCCAGCTAACAAATACAATTGATATAACTGAAATAGCAGTTTGATGAGCTGTTAGGTACCACCAAAGCAGGTACACCCAGTGAAAGAACATCAGCTAGGGAGTCAGCCAGACCTGGGCTGGAATCCAAATTTTTTCAACTATAATTGTCTGATTTGAGTAAGTTTCTTAACCTTAAGGAAGTCTCTTTTTTATTTTTTTAATTAATCTATTTATACATTTTACTTATTCGCATACTATATCCGGCATTTCTCACCATGTTATCCCTGCCCACCCTCCCCTCCCTCCCCACTCTCCCCTGTCTCTCCCCTACTCCCCCCAACTGTCCCCAGTGCGTGATGCTCCTCTCCCTGAGTCCACGTGTTCTCATTGTTCAACATCCACCTATGAGTGAAAACATATGGTGTTTGGCTTTCTGTTCTTGTGTCAGTTTGCTGAGAATGACGGTTTCCAGATTCATCCAAGTCCCTACAAAGGACGAGGAAGTCTCTTAATCTCTCTGAGCTTTATTTCTCTCATCTTTAAATTTGGAATAATAGTATTACCCTTCAAAATATTGTGAGATGTCCACAACTAACATCTTACTGAACAGGGAAAGGCTGATAGCTTTTCCTCCAAGAACTGGAACAAGGCAAGGATTTCCACTTTCATGTGACTTTCTTATACAACATAATACTGGAAGTCCTAGCCAGAGCAATTAGAAAAAGGAAGAAATAAAGAGCATGTAAATTGGAAAGAAGGAAGTCAAATTATCCCTGTTTACAGATGACATAATGGTATACATAGAAAAACTGTACCAAAAAATGCTTAGAACTGATCAATGAATTTCGTAAAGTTGCAGGATACAAAATTAATATTAAAAAACCAGTAACATTTTTACACACTGCTATAAAATAGCCAAAAAGAAATTAAGAAGGCAATTATGTTTACAATAGATACAGAAAAAAATTACCACTGAATAAATTTAACCAAAGAGGTGAAACCCTCTACAAGCAAAATTATAAAACACTGATAGAATAAATTAAAGAGGATACAAACAAAAAAAACCCCATGATCATTGGTTGGAAAAATTAACATTGCAATAACAATGCTACCGAAAGCAATCTACAGATTCAATGTAACCCCTATCAAAATACCAATGACGTTCTTCACAGAAATATTTTTTAAAATTCTAAAAATTGTATGGAACTATGAAAGGCCTCAGATAGCCAAAGCAATCCTGAGAAAAAAAGAACAGAGCTGGAGGTATCATACCACCAGATCTCAAAATGTGTAACAAAGCTGTAGTAACCAAAACAGCACCTTACTGGCATAAAAACCAATGGAACACAATAGGGAACCCAGAAATTAATCCAAATATCTATAGCCAATTGATTTTTGACAAAGATGGCAAGAATATTCATTTGAGAAAGAACCATCTCTCTTCAATAAATGATGCTAAGAAAACTCTGTATGCAGATGAATGAAAATAGACCCCTATCTCTTACCCCATACAAAAATCAACTCAAAATGGATCAAAGACCTAAATGTAAGACCTGAAATGACAAAAGCACCAGAAGAAGAAAAAGGGGAAATGCTTCAGAACATTGATCTGAGAAAAGATTATATGACTAAGACCTCAAAAGCATAGTCAACAAAAGCAAAAATAAACAAATGGTATTATATTCAAACTAAAAACCTTCTGCACAGCAAAGGAAACAATTAACACAATGAAAAGACAACCTACAAAATGGAAAATAATATTTGCAAACGACTCTTCAACAAGGAATTAACATCTAGAATATACAAGGAACTGAAACATCTCAACAGCAAAAAGTTTAAAAATCTGATTTAAAAATGGGAAAATGATCTGAATGGAAATTTTTAAAAAGAAGATATACAAATGGCCAACAAATATATGAAAAAAAGTTCAACATCACTAATCATCAGAGAATTTCAAATCAAAACCACAATAAGGTGTCATTTCACTCTAATCGGGATGACTATTATCAAAATGAAAAACAACAAATACAAGTGAGGATACGGAGAAAAGGCTCTTTTGGATTTTTGCTGAGGGAGAATAAGGAATATTCATTTTTTTGCTTTAGGAAAGTACGAGAGAGGTTTGGGAAAGAGGAGGGAAAACTGAAGAAAATAGGTGTTATGGACCGCATGTTTGCGTCCTCCCAAAATTCCTATCTAGAAATCCTAACCCTCAGTAATGGTTTTTGGAGGTGGGGACTGGGAAGTAATTAAGTCATGAGAGGAGCCCTCACAAATGAGACTTGTGCCCTTATAAGATGAACCCAGAGAAGAACGCACACCCTTTCTGTCATGTAAGCATATAATAAGTCGGCTGTCTGCAGCTTGGAAGACGGCTCTCACCAGAACTCTGCCATGCTGCCACACCAATCTTGGACTTCCAGCCTTCAGAACTGTGAGAAATAAATGTTGTTTGAGCTACCCAGACTGCGATAATTTGTCATAGCAGTCCTGTATCAGTCAATTTTCACACTGCTATAAAGAACTGCCTGAGACTGGGTAATTATATAAAGGAAAGAGGCTTAATCAACTCACAGTTCTGCATGGCTGGGGAGGCCTCAGGAAACTTACAATCATGGCAGAAGGTGAAGGGGAAGCAAGGTACCTTCTTCACTTGGCAGCAGGAAGGAGAATGAACACAGGAGAAACTGCCAAATACTTAGCAAACCATCAGATCTCATGAGAAGTCACTCCCTATCATGAGAACAGCAGGGGGAAACCTGCCCCCATGATTCAATTACCTCCACCTGGTCTTTCCCTTGACATGTGGGGATTATGGAGATTACAATTCAAGATGAGATTTTGGGTAGGGATACACCCAAAGCATATCAAGCCCCAGATGACTAAGACAAGAGGATATAATGGTACCCATCTCTTCCCTGCCACTTGAATTCATATTGTATCCCAAAAACAGGGAGGAATTAAGGCCAGGGTCCGCAGGATCTGTTTTCTAAAGAGACTGTTTGAGACTGTATACCCAAGTAGTGGTTTCAGGGCCCAAGGAGGAAAGTGAGGCAAAGAAATGGGGAATGAGCCACTCTCTGTTTCTGTGTGGAACCCACTGTCAATGCGAAATCTAAAGACGGGCATCATTGGAAGAATCAAAAGATGGAATTTCAAATAAATACCAGTGGCCTCACGCTATCACCATTAGAAATAGCAATGGAAAGACACTCAAGTCGCATTGGGGGCTGGGGGAAAAGGAGGTCACCACAGAAAGGAAGGAACATAGTCTGATGCTACTTAATTTTTAAAGCTGAAAATTGAGTTGTCAGCACATGCCAGGCATCACTGGGAACTCTCACACCTGCAGAGGTCTTTGCAGGAAAGCTCAATACCCTGCAGGAGCAGATCAGGAACAGGGGCAGAGTCTCAGTTCTTGATTTCACCATCCACCAATGGGCGAGTATTCACAGTAACAATTTTCGTTATAAATGCCTATTATTGGTCCCAGGTGAAACCAACCAAGCAAGAACAAAGAAAAAGAAATGCTTTTTCTTTGCCAGAATGGCATCTCACAATAAAAGCTCAAATGGTGGTAACTATCATTTCTACATGGGCTTAGTTGTCGCTGACCTTAAGTGAACTATTTTAACTTATGTATGATACAGCCTCCTCATCTGTGAAATAGCCTAGTTGACAGAGGCTTTCAAGGCTTGATACATGAAGATCAAAATAGCTCAAGATGATATAGAGAGATGATACAAAAGAGTCAAGAAATTAAGGGTTTGGTCTATATCTTATGGTCAAATAGTGCGACCATCTGTGAATTACATTGTATTCAGATGGATGGTAGCAAGAGTACAGAAACATGGGTTGCTCTGTCAATAACAAGCCGAATGACCTTGAGTAAGTCCTTTAAACTCTATGAGTCTCTCTCTTTCTTCCTCTGTAAAGGGAAGAAGTGTGTAAAGTCTATTTTATTCCTCAGGTAGAAGATGTCAGGTCTTGAGAAGAGCAACTAAAAATATGATCCCCTTGTGATGCCAAGGGAGTTACATCACCCAGTACTTACAAGAATCCAAATGTTGACTGAGATCTTCTGTAAGCAAAAAGAAATGCTGAAAAGCCTTGTCAGGCATTTTGTACTCATTTGGTAATACAGATTTGAATGTGTCTATCTTGAGCATACCCAGATGTCTATACCACGTTTAATGTTTCACTTAATGAGATGCAGTGAGGTCCCTTTCAGGCATTAGAGGCACAGTGAAGAGTAGAGAAACAGGACAGCTTGTCTTGACAGAGTGAACAGCACACTGTTGTCACCAGCTTGTTGATGACATTGATCATTTGAGTTCAGCCCACTGTGTTCATTTATTTGTTCATCAACAAATATTTACTGTGCAACTTTCCTAAGCCAGAGACTGTGCAAAGACTTAGCAAATTCCAAGGTGTCACCCCTGCCTTCTCTGAATGTGAAATCTAATTCGAAGAGATAAGTATCCAAGTAATTACAAAACAAGATATTATATGACAAGTGTCACATAACTTGAGGCACTAAGTGCCATTAATTCTGTGGATTTTAAATTTATTCAAGGTCTTTTTTCAGCAGGAAAAGATATTAATTCTAGATGGGGTTCTCCAAGGTTTTTCCAGTGAAAGTGGAATTTGATTGGCATATAATGGATGAACATATAGGAAGGAATGAACTGGAGGGGGTTTACTCTAGGAAGGAAAATTAGGACAAACAAAGGCACTAAGTTGAGAAATCTCAGAGCAATTAGAATAGAACAGATGATATCTTACACTGTTGCTTAATGTGTCAATAACCTGCAGGTCCCTACACAGTAGTTCTATACCTTATGAAGCGGATCCCATCAAACCTGTCCTTATAGACAGCTCCTTGACCCAAAGTGCTTGTTTCTTTAACCAGAATTACTCAGTTCATTAAATTCAGTGGTGAGCTGCTGGACCACAGTTTAGAGGTCTATAGATCCAGTCTTTTTACTAACATGGAAAAACAAAATAGGCCCTCCCATTTTTGCTTACATCTAGTGAGAATGGAAGAGTGTGGGCCTCCCACTCCTCTCTTAGCTTTCGGTATGTCTTATGCCTTTAGCTACTCAGTAGTTTTAATCCACAGTAAAGCCACTGGGACAGTCAGAAGCATGAGTGGCAAAGAGCCAAATCATTGGACTTCCCAGTGGAAAACATGCTTCATAATACCCCAGACATATCTGGATTTAACGGTATGTCATTGCTCCACTGAGCATGTTATTAATCTTGTTAGCCATTAGCCATAGGTGGTATCATATCCCTGCAACAAACTTCCTTTGCAAATCAAAACCTAAAGTATGACGTCACCAGCATCTGGAGTTGGGAAATAAACTCAGGACTAACACCAAGAGAAGCCATAAACTTTGGAATAACCAAATATGCTCCAAAAAAGAGAGATACTTTATACCACACATCTCGTGATAATCTCTCTCACACCTGAGTTAAATTCATCCCATCTAATAAGTGTTAGCCTAAAATAATTCTCATGATTGTATATAGTTTTCAGTAGTTTGAGTGTTTTTAAATCTCATGAAAAGATTTTTACAAATAACTTATCTTCTTTACAAGGTTTCTATTTCAATTACCTTCTGTAACACAGCAGTTCTATTGTTTTAAAGTTTGGTGTTTGTTCCTTCACCTCACACATTCCACCCTTTGACAAGTTCCTCTCAATTGGCAGTTTCTATTTATATTTCAAGATATTAGTGTAACAAATTTAAATAAAATTCTCTGCTTGTATCATTAATTAGCATTTGGCAATGGGCCTGATTAAATGCCCTTGGAAGCAAAACGATTTAAGTATCAAAAAGGTTATTTTTATCATCTATTGAAAATGGCTGTTAGAGAACTATTGCCACCACCTTCCCGGCCTCTGCACAGAGTCTAGTATAGTTCTTAATGTACCTCTCCAGGTTGTATTGAGTAGCTGTCAGTCAGCGTGGTCAGTTTTTCTAACAAATGAGGAAAGCTTGTCTGAATGAGAGGAGTGGAAATGCTTAAAAACGTTTTAAGCTTAAATGAGTAAAATAATGTCTCTAGTTCAGGTCAGAACTTCAAGAAACAAGGTTTTCTCTTCATTACTGATATTTTCTCCTTGATATTGATATTTTATTGATTGATATTGACTTCTTATTGAAGGTCTTCTCTGTGCCTGGGATTTATTTAACCAGCAGAACTCATAACCTCTACTCTTCTGAGAAGCTGGGTGTACTTTATCAAACACCCTGACTGAATGTGAACTGCACTGGACATAGGAAACCCTGGCTTTATAGCTACTGACTCTCATTCATAGATCTCTCTTATTCACCACTGTGTTTCTAGCAACCAGTATAGTGCCTGGGAAAAAATGCTTACTAAATATGTGTTATATAATGAAGTGAAGTATATCCACTAAGAGTGTATCTCTAAAAAGAGAGGATGGTTTAAAAATAAGCTAGATTGCCACATAGTTTCTACTCGTTTGTGATTCCACTTAAATATGAGATATACAGCTAAAGAAGTGAATGATTTGGAGGGACAATATTTGGAGCAGGCAATGCAGTAAGCCTTGGAAGATCAGCCACCGCAATAGTATATTGCCCCCTCTCATGAAATAATCTAGGTGAGAAAAAAATAAGGAACAGAAGAAAGGGAGAAAGTGTGTGAGGGTAAAAGAAAAAGAAGAAAAATTTTATACTTAACATACGAAAATGTTATACCTAAGTATTATCATTTGAGTAAACTATCAGATTTTTAAGATTTTCTACAAATTAATATACCCTGTATGAAATAAATTAAAATATCTATTTGCTGTGACCTTTCCATATATAGTGTTTTGTGTCTTTCTGACTCATCAGGAAATTAGAAACAATGTTCCATGATGAGTAATGCTTTAGTCACTAAAATAAAGATTTAAATGTTACAAATGGGGACTTCTACTGAATAGAGATTTTCTGGGCTTTTTTTTGGCATATGAGTAAATATTTATTGAGCAAAGGGATTTAAGACATAAAGACTCCAGGGGACTTACAGTCTGGTATCTTCAATAACAATCTTAGGAGGAAAAAAGGAAAAATATGGAAATAAAGAGGAATCTGTGTTGCAAGAAAACCTTCCAGAAAGAAAGAGAAACTGGATAAGAGAGAGAAACAAAAAAAACATAATGAATTTAACACCTGAAAAGAACCTCGAATTCAAAGGAGGAAAATATTCTCAGAAATGTAATCCACCACTGCTTTCAGTCATAGGTACAGTGTTATTCAATTTTAGCAACAAAAAATCCAAATATTGAAGGAAATGAAAATAGAGCTGAACTATAATAGTAATAAAATATTTATCAGTCAAACATTCATCATAAGAAGCTGACTACTTTTCAAATATAACACAACTCAGATGAATTTTAGATCATGTATGTAAAAGAGGATTGAAATAATCCTCTGAATATCAATGCTAGTTTTTGTAAACACAGACAGTACACCCCTTAGCACACTGAGTTCCCTTTATCTTGGGAAATGTTCATTGCATTGGTTGCATATGCTTAAATTTTTCCCCTTTGTTTCCTTAGTGCTACTAAAAAGTAAACAGCCCGGAAAAAAAGTACTACCCTTCTCCGTGGCACCATGAAGGCAGACGTAACAGGCAAATAGATTAACTTGTGTAAGCTTACTTTGTGAGAGAAGAGAGAAGGACAGGGAAGGAATCTTTGGTACATGTCTTCCGTGTGCCAGATGCTATACTAAGGATATTTTGAATCCTCTTTGAATCCTACCACAACCTTGGAAATTAGTATTAATAGAAATATTATTTCTATTTTAGAGATAAAAGAATTGAGAATCAGAGAGATTTATCAGTTTTCACAAAGCTAACAATGTGTACAGGTAGGATCTGAACGCAGGTCCATTGAGCGAAAAATGGGTGTGCTCACCCCCTCACTAGACCATGCAACATTCTTTACAAGAGAATGGTTCAATAAAACCACCCTGCATTCATTCTGGGCTATAAATATGCACTCAGTTGAGATGACTTGTTATGCCTAAGTGAGTAAGTGCTGCCAGTGACTACAGCTTGGTTGCTTCTGTAATCTGTACTCTGAAAGTAATACTCATACATCTGTCATGACCTTTGTGAGTACTTTTTAGACAGCTCTCCTGTGAAGCTAACAGTGCCTGTTTTGTAGATTCTACATTTGTTGACTGGTCTGATGTTGGCAATTATCTCTACCACCACCACCACCACCAACAGATTGTGTCTTGTTATTCTCTGCGGCCACTAACACAGTGCCTTGCATATAATGGGTAGTATATGATTGCTGAATCAAACTGAAATATATTGAACTGAATTGAATTAACTTGAATTATGAGACCAGGTAGCATGTTCACATTATCTTTTATTCAAATAGCTATTGAGCACTAACTGTGTGCCAGGTGACGCTGTATTTCCTAGTACAATCCATGCTATTTAGTTTTCCTCCAACATTTTTAAAATAGAAAACAAGAACTCATTGTTTGTTATTTTACTATGGACCCCCATAACATGAGATAGAATGGTATTTAATATTTTTTGACTTTGCTATTTAGAGCTACAAGTCAGTATTGTAGACAAGTCTACGTTCTGTATTACTTTTTCCCCCACTGGGAGAGTGGAAATATGAACATTTTATCCTAGAATCTTTTCAATTACGAAAATTTAATTCTTCAGTTATGTGGGGCATTGCAGGTTTGGAGGAAGAGTGGGGAATCTGAAACAATACCAAGATGCTCTGTGATTTACTCCCTATCATGATCAGACTTCCTCTGCAATTTGTGTTAGAGTTCTGAGAACCACAGTCCCTGAGTGATTGAATCTGCCCATGTCTGATTCTTTTAACTGCTTTTCCATGTGGCCACAACAATGTGGCATTCTGGTTGTTAAGATATGTGAATCCTCAAGGATGTAATTAAGGAGGCACTGGGATGCTTTCATCAGAGGACAGTTTATCCGCTGCAGCTCTACTGCTGTCGTGCAGGTTAACTACTTGGCAGTCCATTCATGTGCTGGAGTCAATCTGTGTTTAAAGGATGGAGGTGAGTGGGCAGGACAGGGCAGTTTATCTTTGCTACCTTCTCATTTATTATCACATCGCTTCCTCACATGGCACTACCTCAGCTGATCAAAATCAGGGATCGCATATCACCAGAGTTATTGGGATGAAAGGCAAAATCCATTCTTTGTTCACTCTACATAAGAGTATTTAAAATAATCATGGCAATAAATCTGATGGAAAAACCCAAACATAGAAGTGGCTTATTCTGGAGCAGGAATTACTTTCTTCTTTTGCTAGCTTCCCATGACAGTTACAGACATCTTTCCAATATGTGAATATTCTCAATTATCAAATTGGCTGGTAAAACTGTGTCAGTCCACACACTCTGCCTTCAGCCAAGAAATCTGCTCTTTATTTCAAACAGGGAATGGTCGGTTATCAGCAGGAGAAGTTCAGCTCTATTCCACTTCCTGACATAAGGCCATAACCCTTTGAAAGGCTTCAGTATAAAGATGGTCTACTAAAATAGCATTGATTTAAATCATGCTTTCTCTCTGTCCCTCCTAAAAGTCAACACAATCAAAATTTATTGGATGCCCATCATGCTCCAATAAGGTCAGAGTGAGAGGCTAGAAAAAGTATGAAAGAGACAGAGGCAAGTAAGAAAGGCAGATAGACTAGAGAAAATGCAACTCTGAAAGAAATCTTGAAAATCTGGTATTTTTTAAAATACCAGAAATCAAACCACGGAAATCAAACAGGTACAAAAAATGAAAGCAGAATTTTTTCATCCATTGAGAAGATATGACAACTCAATCAACAAAATGTGACACCCTGGGACCCTTAACACAAAAAACTTAAAGGAAAAACCTATGCCAAGAAGACAGACGGAATTCATCATTCCATTGCAGTATCCTGAAATACAGGGCTTTACAAACTATCCCTCTGAACTACGGGAGTAACATCATTTAACACAGTCATTAAATGTGAGAATCATGCCATGTATAACAACCATGTGAAGGTGACAGCAGTCTGCTGAAAAATACTCAGGACATCTCAAACTTTGCCAGCAGACTCAACAAGGAAAACTGTACAAGGCTCCCACACACTGTGAAAAGCTGCTTTTCCATCTAAAGCTATTCAGAAGAGACTGTAAGCCCCAGCTTAGCATCATTCAATAATCACATGATCAGGAATGATTCAGTGGAGAATGACAATCTATATGCCAAGAGATTGAACATAAGCTCCACTAAATAGTAGAGGCAGTGGGGTACAGAAGGCACTGGGAGAGATTTATGTGGCCAGTCCATTTTGAGAACAAGATATGGCTTTCTTAGGAGGCTCCAACACAGTGTATTTTTGCTGCAATGAAATGTTATCTTGGAACAAGCCATTCCAGCACACAACAGCATGAACTAACAAAGCCTGGACTCCAGTGGAGGCCACCTCCTCACCCTGTTATATTATCTGCCGCTGGTGTTGCTATGACAACTTTTCAAAGTAGCCTTATTGGGGACCAGAGTAAAAAACCCTACAGGCACAGATTATGACTACAGGACATCAAAGGGATGGTCAATGCAGTGGAGGGTAAATGGTCAAGACAGCTCTTAAACATTATTTGGAAACCCTCCACCCCCAATTTAAAAAATTGTCTGAAATCTTCACTTACATTGTCATGAAAGTATATAAAAGTTTCTTTATAAACCTTAATATGATAATTACATAGGACCCCGAAAGGTTGCCCTTTCTGATACCTATGATCAAAATGTAATTTTTCTTTGTCCCAGTGCAAGTGTCCCACATTGCAAGAGACTTTTATAACCCACTTGATATTCAAGCCCCATGAGAGAGGATGTTTGATACAGAGAACCAAGAGGAAAAATGAGATCAGAAAGTTTACATACCACAGTGGCATGTGACACATATCCCATGGTCAAGGACAAGCAGTTCAAATAATAAGATGGATGATAAAGAACTCTTCTTCGTTTCCCAATTTTATCAAGAAAAAAATTACTTCCCTTAGTAATTATTTATTTTCCAGTTTCCACATGTGGTTCTCATGATAATTGCTGACTTTGTGAAATGTTAGAACACTGACACTTACGTAAAGTAAAGTGGCTTTTGACATTTATGAAGTGCTGATTCTCTATAAATATAGAAAAGGGGTAATCATCACAAGAACTACTCAATGGAATAGATCAATAGTGAAGACAAATACTCTTCTTTCATTGAAATTCAGAAGGCAAAAAACGTCCGTTTTTTATGTCTTTGATAAACTAGCACATTCTGTGACTTGCCAAATAAGATTTAAGATCACAGTTATGACACAGACACAGGGAAATTTTAGGAAGAAAGGAATCATAGGTCAACTTGGCCTATTTCCTTTCTTCGTATAGATCTATATATAGATATATGTGTGTGATCACCTTTGGAGACAGCTAGTGGTAGGTATACCGTTACTCACCTTATGATCTCTTATAAAAAAAAATCATCAGTTGTGGGTAGCTCATAACACAACACGAGCAGTGATATCTATCACAAAATTGCTGGGAAAGCAGACAAGCTTTGAAGAGTGATTTGGGGAATGTTAAGTATAAATTGTGCTTCCATTTTCAGTGACATTTCTTTTCCTCACAACCACAGACCGGTGCTAGAGAAGGCGCAATGGCAGTCAGTTCCCCTGCTGAAGCCCAGGCCAGAATCTTCTCAAATAGCTGAAGTTGGGCATTTATGCATATCTGCCAATTCACCCCTTGTTAGGCTTGCCTGTGATATGTGTGGAGGCCAAGTAGCCATAGGCCAGAAAGCAGTTGCCAAACAAGCAGAGGCTGTGGCCATCTCAGGAACTCGGCTTGAATGTTGGGTTAATTTTAGTTTTACACAGTGTCAACATGGCTCTTCGGACCTTCTCCCTCACCACTTTCATCGTATTTTAATATCTGAAAAGGGTCAGGGATCTGATTGCTGTTGAGGAGGTTCCAATTCCCACATGTGTGATATAGGCCTCTGGAAACATGTCAGGTGGCATGTTTCATTTGTTGAACAAGTATTTTTGGAGCACCTACTCAGCATATATATGTGAGAGTGTGTGGTTCAGTGGCCAAAAGTGTGGGCCCTGGAATCAGTCTGCCTGATTCAAACCCTGACTCTACCATTTGCCAGCTGGGTTGGCCTTGGACAAATGAATAACTAAAAATCCTGTCCATCAATCTCCTCACCTATAAAGCTGAGATAACAATAGCACCCACTTCTTATAAATCCTGTTAGGATTAAGGAGTTAACACAGGTGATGCACCTCAACAGTGCCTGGTGTACACTGGCCTTGATAAGTGTCAGCTCTGTGTCTTCCCTGGCACAGGCTGGTGTCCACTAATAAATACGGTGAATTAGCAGCTTATTGTTTCATATCCTTTATCCAGCCTATTCTACTTGATCCACATCTCATCTCCAAAGAAATAAATGAAGTAGCGCATTCTTCTATTTATTATTTTTCCATTTAGCCTAAGGTATACAACCAAGGACATAATAAACTGTTCATTGTGCCTCAGTCTTTCTCCAAGCTATTTACCATAATTAACTTTAGGGTCCAATAGGACAAATGATTTTTAAAGATAGTTTGTTCTACCTTCCACAAGGAAAATTCTAACCTTCTGACGTGTAATCCTGTTCTTCAGAATAAGGATACCAAACCTTTATTGAGTATTTACTATATGCTAGGCATTATGTTAAGCACTTAGAAATTTTCTCTCTTAATCCTTAGAAAAATCCCATGAAGTGGGTGTTAGTTGCCCCAGTTTATAGATGAGGAAAGTGAAGCTGATAAGGACTACTATCTTGACTAATTTCATACATGTAATAGAGTAACACCAACTACTATAACAGCAAACCGCAAATGTCAGTGGCTTATCAAAGTAAAACTTTCTTGCTCCTGTCCCAGCCTGATGCAGGACAGTAAGGGTGGGAGGGTGAGTGAGCTGTGCTACCTGAAGTCATTCAAGGACCCAGACTCCTTCTGTCTTCTGGGTCTGTTTTCAAGTTCACTCCAGTCTTCTCCCTTCAGCCAACTGAGTGAGGATTACATATGCAAAGGTATTTTTCTGGCCCAGGCCCGATGGTGGCATACACTGTTCCTTTGCTCATTTTAGTAGCCAGAATGTAGTCACATGACCCAAACTGCAAGGAAGATGTGGAATCGTGGTCCTCCTAGGTGTTCATACGTGCAGTCTCCGAGCTATACTGCTAGGAAATAGCAGAGCCAGGACCTGAACCAGATCCACCAGGCTCCAAAGCCCTTCCTGGTACCCACCACACTATTAATATCTGCATTAGCCTTTCAGATTTCCCTGCATTGGTCTGCCATCTGACTTCTCAACAGATTGTAAGGCTAACTCACTCTATCTAAAGCTGTACTTGTGAAACTTAAAAAACAAGTTTTATATATACCTAGTTGTATATAACTATTTTCTTGACATGGCTTATTTCATCTCATCTAGAAAATAGTTAAGAACACCGTATACCTTGTATTGACCTACCTCCATCTCACCAGCCTTTGACTTATACACAGGGACTATCTCTGACTGAAACAGTACAACCTCCAAATGGATTCCGTATTACTCTCTTCAAAGCTCATATCAAAATACTACTACTATACTAAATGTAAATTTGTGACACATGACATTCCAATTATTTGTATGATTTCTGTTTAGTCATCTTCATGTACATATTAATTGGATTTTTTTCCTTGAACTAAACAAATAAAAAGATATGGATGACCCATCTTATCAATAAGTGATAAATGTTATGAGAATCCTTAAAGAACAGTGTTCACAGTCTGATGGGTTGATGCTACACTGAAAAAAAATCTGATGACAGACATAGCAAAGATTATTCTAATCAATGTGGGTCTACGAAATGATTAAACATTAGGAAAAGCTTGGGCCAGTACACACTAGTGCCATCGATGTCTGGCAAACATCCTAAATAAAATGGAAGAATCTAACTGAATGATTAATTCTGCTACTTGAACAGCACACTATTGGAGACCAATTTGGGAAACCCATCAATCCCAAATAATAAAAGGCTTTATGCTCAACAACTGGAAAAATTTATTTACGTTATTATTTCCATTTACCGAGTACTTTCCACGGTCTACCTTCTTCACACAGGGAGTTCATTTCTCTCATCTCTTTGAAGTTTGACATAGCCATGTGACTTGCTCTGGTTTATAAAGTGTGAGTGGAAATGACAATTGTCATGTCCAGGCAAAATCTTTAAGAGCAAGTACACGATTTGCCACAAGCCCATTTTCCTGCTCTGGTGGATTAAAAATGGCTATAAATTCTCTATCACTTCAGAGTCAAGAAGTGGCCTCTGTTTCCCCTCCTTTTGCCTCTGAGTTGGTACTCTGGCTTTTTCCTCAAGAAGTCTCAAAACTTCACCTCTTACTCTTTCTTGGTACTACACTCCATGTAGCCCAGGCTAGTCTCCTTGAAGGTGACAGACCAGATGGTTTGAGAGATCCAGCCAACCCAGCTGTCCCAGCAATCTCGGTTGAGCCCACACATGAGTGAAGCCAGCCAGCACCAGCCAGTCCCCAGCCAATCCACCAACTGACTGTAGCTCCATGAGCTACAGGCAAGAATGGCAGAACTGCCCAGCAAAGACCAACCCAAGCTGCAAAACAGTAAGCAAATAAATGGTTGTTTTTGTAAATCACTAAGTTTTAGAGCTATTTGTTACATAATAACAACAGGTAACTGAGATATCAGCCCAGGGAACTGTAGAAGCATCTATGGAGCTTCAGCAACCTGAATTTTCAAGTGAGAATGACACACACCAGAGTCCTTCAGTCCATGATGACTGTGTAGTAAGAGTAAGAAAGAAGCCTGTGTCGTCCAGGCACAGTGGCTCATGCCTGTAATCCCAGCAATTTGGGAGGTTGAGGTGGGGGGATCACGAAACCCATCTCTACTAAAAATACAAAATAATTAGCTGGGTGTGGTGGTGGGTGCCTGTAATCCCAGCTACTCAGGAGATTGAGGCAGGAGAATCGCTTGAACCCTGGAGGCAGAGGTTCCAGTGAGCTGAGATCATGCCACTGCACTCCAACCTGTGCAACAGAGCATCAGAGCAAGACTCCATCTCAAAAAAAAAAAAAAAAGGAAGGAAGAACCCTGGGTCTTTTAAGCCACTGAGATTTTGAAGTTGTTTTCTACTGTGATATAACCTAGCCATAACCTAGCCATTCCTTACTGATTTAGAAATTGGTACTAACAAGTGGAATTCTGCTCTACCAGAAGAAAAATAAAATGTGAGGTCAGGCAGTGGACAGAAAGGAAACCATAATCAGAAGCTACAACGATGACAATACCTATTACATAGTGATACAATATGTGGTAAAATGTTCATCTGTGGAAACCCAGAAGGCAGAAAATGTGCCTAATGGACATATACCTCTAAGGAAGAGGAAAGTGCATGTGAAGCAAAGCCCCATAGCCACCTAATGAGGGACACAGTATGAGTAAGAAACACCTCAATTTTAAGACACTGAAATGTTTGCAGTCGATCATTATCAAAGCATGTCCTGATAATGCAATCCATGAGTCATGATTAACACTAAAATAGTGTCTGTCTGTACCGAAGGGGAGGAGATACCAAGTCACTGTTTTACTGCAGCCTAAGGAGAAATGTTCACCAACAAAGTGAACATAAGAAATATTAAACTGAACGCAAAGCTTTTGGTGCTGGGATACTGGGAAATGAAAACAGCAGCCAAACCTTCAAAACCTCCTGACTTTCTTGAGCAAAAGCACCACATAGCCTGTGAAACACAGGGCGGCAAATAGGGAAAAGCCCAGTGAAAAAGTGGGAAAGAGTTTGTTTGGGATTTTCTTTCTTTTTAATTTCCTTAAGCCCTGTGCACTGGGAGATCTTTGTTGTAAGTGACAACACTGGAGAAAACATAACTCCAAAAAACCCAGCTGTTCTGTAATTCCTTTTATCAGTGTGTAAGAATGGTACAATCAAACACATAGACATTATGTAGAATATGACTCGGAATAAAAGAAATAGTTTTGTTTTATTTTTTATTTGTATTTAGAGCTAGTTTTGAGAAATGTGATTTTTGTAAGACAGCAGGACATAGAGGAAGCCGGTAAAAATTTACAGTGATTCTTAGACCTTCCCAAGCTTTCCCCTGATATTTTTATAGACCTGACCTCCACTCAACCTTTCTTCCTTCTGGAACTGCAACCACCATACTTGAAGTGTGCAAAAGAGGACTTAGATATCAGCAGGAACTCCAGGTGGGGGAGTGAGATTTAAGTGCAATTGATATCGGGCATCAGATAAATCTCAACCAAGGGAATGAGTCTGTCCCTTCTCAAGCAGCAGGCTTAAACATGCCCAGATCTAGGATTGATAGATGTGTGCTGCTATTTCATATACACCAAGGTGACCCCATTCACTCAGGCTGCCATAGCTATGATTCTTGAATAAATGTCCCCAACTGAGAAAGAAGTGCAAAAAGTGATTCTAACAAGCTAGACTCATCATCAGAATCAACATCCCTGAGCTCTAGTGACTGAACCAAGCCAGGCTGGCCCTGTGGGGCCCAGGACTTCATCAGTCCCACTCTGTGCAGCAACAAATGGAGGTTTCCCTCCCAAAGCCCTGCTGATTCTTATGAAAATAGGCTCTCTAATATTAATGCTGGCTGGGCAGCTAATAAAGTAACTATCAGTTATCGAAGAAGGCCATCATTCTTGGCTGCTAGTAGGGGAAAGGGCCAAGAACAAAGCAAAGAAATCCAGGGAAAGACAAATGCAACACGTAAGAAGAAACATGAGTGGAGCGGGTAATGTTAAACCATTTGATCATTTAACTAGGAAAGCACTGAATGCAAGATTCATAAAATTTGAAAAGTGGTATACTTATGATTCAAAAGGTTCATTTTTTTTCCCAACAAAATGAGTAGCAGCACAGAATTCTAACCTTCTTGGTTAAATATAACATACAAAATACAAAAAAAGAAAGAAAAAGAAAAAACACTGTGTTAGCTTCAGGCTGAATTATTGTCCTCTCTTTAATAATACCTGTAATTGTGAGATGTGGGGCTTTTTGATGCTATATAGTTATCAACTTGTGAAATATAGGATTCTGTGGTTTACTATGGTTTTTAGAAATTTAGTGTTGTAATAATTTTCTGATTCTTTCCAAAAGTGAGCAGTCTGATTCTTTCCATAGGTGAGCTTAAGCATAAATACAGAGCCCAATCCCTATCACCACCTCCATGTTCAAAAACATAGCAACAGCAAACCAACCAGAGTTGGAGGCTTAGTGAAAAAAGCGTCTCCGTCATTGTTCCTAGGGAAGAACTGCGCTTTTGTGAAAAGGCCCCTGAGGCCCCTTGAAAAAGGGATAAAATGCCTCGAAACAGGTTTTGATTATATTTGTCCCACTTAAAAAAAAACTCAGTAAAAAAATCAGAGGAAACAATTTTTAATACCAAACCAAATAATATGACGGCTTTTTAACTAGTCACACTGGTATTACCTAGGCACAGACTGGGTAGATGATACAATGTCAAAGGAATTTTTTTTCTTACCCAAAAGTTTGGCTCTGTGCTCTTTGCTCCTTGGTTGATACCAATTTCAACAGACAAATTCGCAACCCATGGTCCACATTTCTCACTGGTTAAAGAATAAATCCTATTATTTAATCTCTGCAGCCTCATGTCCCACATACACCCTTACAAATCCCTCCTCAGTCACCTGTGGCATGGACTTACTAGACCACTTGATGTTTTCGAAACATGCCAGACTCTCACATATCCCCATATACTGTTCTCCACACCCAAAGCATCCCCTTCCCACTCCATAATGTAATAAAACCCTAATTAGACCCAGAACCAGTTATCCAACATGGTTTCCTTGAACAACACCTAGCAGAATGAACAGCACACTCCCATCCCCAAAGACTTTGTTCATATAGCTACTTTATCAATCAGCACAAAACCATGTGCTCTTTAAAGATAGCAATCACTCTTTAGTCATCATTCTACCCTGATTATTTAAATGAGCACTGTATTAGTTATCTATTGCTACAAAGCAAATTATCCCAAAACTTAGTGGCTTAAAGCATCATTTATTCTTTCACAGTTTGTGTGAGTCAGGAATATAGGCATGGTTTAGCCAGGTCTAGGTCTTCCAGCTCTGGATCTCTCAAGGGTGTAGCCAAGGTGTTGGCAGAGGTTGTATTCTCATCTGAAGGCTCAACTGGGAGTTGACCTGCTTCCAAGCTCCCTCTCGAAGTTGTCAACCAGATCCAGCTCCCCACAAACTATTATCTCCCTCATTCCTTCCTACATAAGCATCTCCATAGGGCAGCTCACAACAGGGTAGCTATTTTCATCAGAGCAAGCGAGAAGGAAATGAAATGCCAGCAAGGAAAAGAGTGCCAGCTGAAGTTGCAGTCTTTCCTCCTGGTAGTGACACCCCAACACTTCTGCCATATTCTATTTGCTAGAAGTGAGTCACCAGGTCAAGCCTGCACTCAAGCGGAAGCTATTATTACACAAGGGCATGAATACCAGGAGTCCAGATCACTGAGCGCTGATGTCAGAAGCTGCCTCTCACAAACGCCTTGCTTACATGGTATGCATTCAGTAAGGGTTTATTTATAAAAGTAAAAAAGAAATGTGACATTTTCTTCAAATATCTTTAGTTATATGATCAGTTCTATAAACTTTAAGGATATGTAATAACAGAAATTATACAAACTCTATGTTCAGAAACACATTTTCAAAATAAGCACCAGAATTTTTTTTTAAATGATTTTAGAGGGAAACAAGGTCTTGCCATTCTACCAAAATCATCACAACCATAAAATCTGGATCAAAATTTTAAGGCTATCAATGTCCATGACTTATTATCCCAATGCTCGGGAGAAAAAAACAGGGATTAAAAAAATAAGATACAGATACTGTGGCAAGATACTAACAATGAGTTAATCTAGATGAAGGATATGTGGATGCTCATGACTCAATTCTTTCAACTTTTCTATGTGCTTTGACATTTTTTCAAAATAAAAAATTGTGTAAAGAGATTTTAAAGAATCGTTTCACACTGCTCACTCATAGGCTAATAATATCATCTCAAAAGTAATGTGAATTTATAATTTTAATAAGTAACCCTAGCTGCTGTAACTAACAAACCTGAAATCTCAATGGCTTCACGTGATAAATGTTTGTTTTTCACTCTTGTGACACTCTTGTGTCAGTATAGAGCAGATTTCCTATATGACTCTTATTCAAACAGTGCAAACTGTCATCTCCAGCTTACCTCAGAAGAAGAAGAAAGAAGGTATATAGATAATTGTAAAAGGGTTTTATGTTCAGAAGCAAAAATGGCATTCATCATTTCCCATCATAGCTCATTGACCACAAACTAGTCAAATGACCACAACCTAACTGAAAGCAAAGGCTGGGAAATAAGGTCTTTCTATTTCCAGGGAAGGGAAGTAGGACCGATAAATATCTAGCCAGTCTCTGACAGAAGAATGCTGTCATTCTAGTTGCTCTCCTTGTAGATGAAGAACTTTCTTTAAATAAAGATTACACGATGAATAAGTTTCTAACAGAAACTAAAATACAGATATACCAGCTCTCAAGTCAGTAGTTTGACAATGATTTCCAAATACTAGTTTTCTGAAGGATCAAGTTAGTAGTTTCAATTAAGTTACATCAAGTTCTCAGTGCACTACCTTCAACTAGTTACAATTAGGCCTAACCAGCATCACCATCTTTAGATAAAGTATGCTGTCATCTTAGGAAGCTGAAGTCAGTCTGATTCAGTATTTCTTCATTCAGGCTTGATGAGGTGGAATTGTATTAGAAGCCTACCACTGAAGCAAAACTTTTATGCTTATAGTGCCCAAAAATGTTTAGCAAAGCCAAAATGGAATATAATCTCTATTTATAAGAAAGGCAAACACTATTTGTATTCTGGGTCCAAAGTTTCTCTTGTTTTACCCTCCTCCACCCTACTTCCTGATCTACAGCAGAGACTCCTGTAGATCAGGAAGTAGGGTGGAGAAGGGTAAAAAGATACAGGGTAAAGGAAGCCTACCAGCAGAAGAATAATTAGAAGACCAATCCAAATGTATGCTGGTTTGTTAGCTGATGGGTTGTCATTTCAGTCCAGATGCTTTCAAGAGATTCAAAACATCTAGAATTTTCATATTAGAGAGTGGGAAAAAAAGTGTGAAAGTATCATGCTATGTCTTTTTATATGTTTACAATAGAAACATTCAAAGCAAAAAAAAAATATTTATGGGTCTGGGGTGTGTGTGTGTGTCCAATAGAAGTCCTGTCTGATAATACTGAACAGATCGGTACAAAAAAGAAGGGCCTATATATAACCACTCCACCTTATGGATGGTCTGCATTAGCACAGCAAGGGAAAGGGAATCACACTTCTGCATCATGAATAATGAATGCAGCATATTGAGCAATGCAATCTTTCTCTAATTGTTAACATTCTCTTCCACCAATAGAAATGTCAGAGACAAAAAACTCTAAGACTTAAGAAGCACATATTTTGTTCCACATGGAGAATTTGAGGTCAAGGGTATATGAAAGTATTAACTATGCCTGCACTGTCTTCTTTTTTTAAAAAAAAAATCAACTTTTATTTTAGATACAGGGTGATATGGTTTGGCTCTGTATCCCCACCCAAATCTGATGTTGAATTATAATCCCCAGTGTCATGGGAGGGACCTGGTGGGAGGCGACTGGATCATGGGGGCAGATTTCTCCCTCACAGTTCTTGTGATAGTGAGTGAGTTTTCACAAGATCTGGGGTGTGTGTGTGTGTGTGTGTGTTGAGATAGGGTCTCTCTATGTTGCCCAGGCTGGTCTCAAATTCCTGGGCTCAACCCTCTGCCTCTGCCTGCCCCAGCTTCCCAAAGTGCTGAAATTACAGGTGTGTGCCACCACCCAGCCGAGATCTGGTTGTTAAAAAGTGTGTAACACTTCCCTCTTCACTCCCTCTCTCTCCTGCTCCTCCATGGTAAGATGTGCCTGCTTCGTTTTTGCCTTCCACAGTGATTGTAAGTTCCCTGAGGTCTCTCAGCCATTCTTCCTGTATAGCCTGTGGAACTGTGAGCCAATTAAACTTTTCTTCTTAAATTGCCCAGTCTCAAGTAGTTCTTTATAGCACAAGGGTTAATGACTAATACACAAGGGTTACATGTACAGGTTTGTTACCTGGGTACATTGCACCCAGGTAGTTAGCATAATACCCAAGAGGTAGTTTTTCAGCCAATATCCCCCTTCCTTCCTCCTCTACCCCAGTAGCCTATAGCATCTATTGTTCCTATGTTTATGTCCATGTGTGCTCAATCTTTAGCTCCCACTTGTGAGAACATGTGGTATTTGGTTTTCTGTTCCTGTGTTAGTTAGCTTAGGATTATGGCCTCCAGTTCCATCCATGCTGCTGCAAAAGAATGAATATGATTTCATTCCTTTTACTGTTGTATAGTATTCTATGGTGTATATGTACTACATTTTCTTTATCCAATCCACCACTGATGGGCACCTAGGTTGATTCCATGTATTTGCTATTGTGAATAGTGTGGTGATGAACACAAGTGCATGTGTCTTTTTGGTATAATGATTTATTTTCCTTTGGATATATACACAGTAATGGGATTGCTGAGTCAAATGGCAGCTCTGTTTTAAGTTCTTTGACAAATCTCCAAGCTGATTTCCACAGGGCCCAAACTAATTTACATTCCCACCAGCAGTGTATAAACCAAGGCCAGTGTTGAGAAGGGTATTTCCTATGCTTTCTTCTAGTACTTTTATATTTTAAGGTCTTACATTCAAATCTTTAATCTATCTTGAGTTAACTTTTGTATATGGTGAAAGGTAAGGATCCAATTTCATTCCTCTGCATATGGCTAACGATTTGTCCCAGCACCATTTATTAAATAGGGAGTAGTCCTTTTCTCATTGCTTGTTTTTGTCAGCTTTGTCAAAGATAAGATGGTTGTAAGTGTATGGCTTTATTTCTGAGTTTTCTATTCTATTCCATTGCTCTATTTGTCTGTATTTGTACCAGTACCATACTGTTTTGGTTATTGTGGCTTTATAATATAGTTTGAGGTTGGATAGTGTGATGCTTCTGGCTTTGCTCCTTTTGTTTGGGACAGCTTTGGCTATTTGGGCTTTTTTTTTTGGTTCCATATAAATTTTAAGATAGCTTTTTCTAATTTTATGAAGAATGATGGTGGTAGTTTGATAGGAATAGTGTTGAATCTATAAATTGCTTTGGGTGGTATTACTATTTTAATGATATTATTTTTCCAACTCTTAAGTGTGGAATATTTTTCCATTTATTTGTGTCATCTCTGATTTCTTTCAGCAGTGTTTTGTAGTTCTCCTTACAGAGATATTTTATCTTCTTAGTTAGCTGTATTCCTAGGTATTTTATTTTCTTTGTGGCTATTGTAAATCAGATAATGCTCTTGATTTGACTCTAAGCCTGGACATTATTCGTGTATAGAAATTCTACTGACTTTCATACCTCAATTTTGTATCCTAAAACTTACTAAAATCATTTATGAGTTCTAGTAGGCTTTTGGTGGTGTTTTTGGGGTTTTCTAAATATAGAGTCATATTGTCAGCAAGAGAGATAGTTTGACTTCATCTTTTCCTATTCAGATACCTTTTATTTCTATCTCTTCCCTGATTGTTGTGGCTACAATTTCCAACTGTACTTTCCTAACAACACAGTCATAAGATAGAAGAGTTTAGCAGATGCTATAATGCCAGCAACATTACTGCATTATATTGGAGCATAAATTCTTCATGAACATCAAAGTAGGATGCCTTAGTTTGAATGGTTGAACTCCAAGATGGTTTCAAAGACCAAAAGGCAATAATTTCTTCTACATTTTTCTGTGAAAGGCACAAAATGACACCATTTTGCTATAACTCAGCAATTCTTTACTTTATTGAAAGAATTAAAAAAGATATATTTCAAAGACGGCCAAAAGGAAGCTTCTCCAGAGTGCAGCTAGCACTGAGTGAGACAGAACCAGAGCAATATCCACGTCTCCGAGCAAGGTACCAGTTTTGTTTTAAAGGGACTGATTGAACAGCGGGATTAACCCCCAAAAAAGGCAGCAAAAGCAGCCCAAAGGTGTCCAGCCGAGGTAAGGCAGGGCACTGCCCCACTTGGAAGGTGTATCAGGCATGGAGGATGGGGGGGCATAACCTCCTCGGTTCTCTGAATTGGATACAGCAATTCACTCCAAGACTTTAGCAGCACACAGACCAGGAAAATGCCACCTTGCTGAGAACCACCCAGAGTCACAGACCCAGGCAACAGCCCAGGCCTGCAGCCCCAGCCAGACCAGTGCCTTGTTAGCGCAGACCAGGGCAGAGATTTGGACTAATACCGAGAAAGCTTGCAAAAAGGAACTGCCCGTCCCACAGAAGGGAGAGTTGAAAGCAGGGAGGGGGATATCATCAGATAGGCCCCTCTCCCACAAGATCCAGCAACCGGAGTCCCTCTTCCAGGAGAGTTTCACAGTTAACACATCCTCCACCCAGGAACAGATGGCTCAGCAGAGGGAAAGAGTCCACTATTGGGAAGGCAGGGCTAACCCCACCAATATGGAAACCAGGTGAACAATAAACAGTAGCCTGGCTGGGACTGAGGCAGTCCAGCAGAACCTCCACGGGCAGACAATGGACAGACTGTCTCAAATGGCACACTGACACCTGCGTTTAAAAACAAAAAGCCTCATACAGGAGAAATAACCCCAACAGAAAGGAGGTCCACTCAGAGAAGATGGGAAGAAAGCAGCACAAAAAGGACAAAAATATCAAAGTCCAGAATGCCTCTCCTCCCCAGAGAGATCACAATGACTCACCAGCATGACAACAAAACAGGTCACAAAACAATTTGACAAACTGACAGAATCAGGCTTCAGAAGATGGGTAATAACAAACTTCTCTGAGCTAAAAGAACATTTTTTTAACCTAATGCAAAGAAACTAAGAACCTTGAAAAAAGATTAGATGAAATGCTAACTAGAGTAACCAGCCAAGAGAAGAACATAAATGACTTGATGGAGCTGAAAAACACAGCACGAGAACTTCGTGAAGCATACACAAGTTTCAATAGCCAAATCGATCAAGCAGAAGAAAGGATATCAGAGATCGAAGATCAACTAATGAAATAAAAGGAGAAGGGAGGAAAAGAGAAAAAAGAGTGAAAAGAAATGAACAAAGCCTCCAGGAAATATGGGGTTATGTGAAAAGACCTAATCTACACTTGATCACTGTACTTGAAGAGGACAGGGAAAATGAATCCAAGCTGGAAAACACTCTTCAAAATATTATCCTGGAGACCTTTCCTAACCTAGCAAAGCAGGCCAACATTCAAATACAGGAAATACAAAGAACACCACAGATACTCCTCAAGAAGAGCAGCCCCAAGGCACATAATTGTTAGATCCAACAGAGTTGAAATGAAGGAAAAAATGCTAAGGGCAGCCAGGGAGAAAGTTTGGGTCATCATCAGACTTACAGCAGATCTCTCGGCAGAAACCCTACAAACCAGAAGAGAGTGGGGACCAGTATTCAATATCCTTAATGTGAAGAACTTTCAACCCAGAATCTCATATCTAGCGAAAGTAAACTTCATAAGTGAAGGAGAAATAAAATCCTTTATGGACAAGCAATTACTGACAGATTTCATCGCCACCAGACCTGCCCTACAAGAGCTCCTGAAGGAAGCACTAAACACAAAAAATTTCAGTACTAGCCACTGCAAAAACGAACTAAATGGTAAAGACCAACAATGCAGTGAGGAAACTGTGTCGACCAACAGGCAAAACAACCAGTACCAAAATGGCAGGATCAAATTCACACATAACAATATTAATGTTAAATGTAAATGGCCTAAATGCCCCAGTCAAAAGACATAGACTGGCAAACTGGGTAAAAAGATTGAAACTCCATCTCAAAAAAAAAAAAAAAAAAAAAAAGAAATGGGTCCCCTATTGTCTGTGGCATTGTAGATTGGTACAATCCAGTTGAAATGTATCATGATTTGGCAATATATCTCAAGAGCTACAAAAATAACCAAGCTCTCCGAGCCAGCACTTTTGTTTCTAGGATTCTACTCCTAGAAATAAAACAATCTCAGAACATGAAGGGGAAGGAATTATGTTCATGAGAAGGTTCACTGCACTAATACTTACGGAAACAAAGAAATAAAACGGATAAATAAGCTTCCAACATTAGAGACATGTTGGGAAAACAGTGTTAATGTTTGTAGCATTACCATTTATTAAAACGATGATTATGAATACTAGGAGACAACATAAAATGATAATGAGTGCTATACTGTGAAATAATATGTATACATGGGCTGGGCGTGGTGGCCACGCCTGTAATCCCAACACTTTGGGAGGCTGAGGCAGGCAGATTACAAGCTCAGCAGTTTGAGACCAGCATGGCCAATATGGTGAAACCCATCTCTACTAAAAAATACAAAAATTAGCCAGAAATGGTGGCATGTGCCTTTAGTCCCAGCTGCTCATGAGGCTGAGGCAGGAGAATCACTTGAACCCAGAAGGTAGAGGTTGCAGTGAACCGAGATTGCACCACTGCACTCTAGCCTGTGTGACAGAGTGAGACTCTGTCTCAAAATAATAATAATATGTATATATAAATATTCATACATATGCTTATCCCTAGAGAAATCTGTTTATTACTGTCATGATTTTTTTTTTCAGACACAGCCTTGATCTGTTGCCCAGGCTGGAGTAAAGTGGCACCATCTCAGCTTACTGCAACCTCCACCTTCTGGATTCAAGAGATTCTCACACCTCAGCCTCCTGAGTAGCTGGGATTATAGGTGCAGGCAACCACGTCCAGCTAATTTTTTTGTATTTTTAGTAGAGATGGGGTTTCGCCATGTTGGCCAGCCTGGTCTCGAACCCCTGACTTCAAGTGATCTGCCAGACTCAGACTCTGATATGGTTTGGCTCTGTGTCCCCACCCAAATCTCATCTTGAACTGTACTCCCATAATTCCCACATGTTGTGCGAGGAACCTGGTGGGAAATAATTGAATCGTGGGGGCGGTTTCCCCCATACTGTTCTCATAGTAGTGAATAAGTCTCACGAAATCTGATGGGTTGATCAGGGGTTTCTGCTTTTTCATCTTCCTCATTTTCTCTTGCCACCACCATGTAAGAAGTGCCTTTTGCCTCCTGCCTTGATTCTGAGGTCTCCCCAGCCATGTGGAACTGTAAGTCCAATTAAACCTCTTTTTCCTCCCAGTCTCGGGTATGTCTTTATCAGCAGCATGAAAAAGGACTAATACAGCCTTCCAAAGTGCTGGGATTACAGGCATGAGCCACCATGCCTGGCACCATTTTTAAAAACAATTAGCAACCTAAGGAAAAACCTAGAAGGATACCCATCAAAATGCAAAGAATCATTATTTTAAAGTGACAGCAGTATCAGAGTCTTTATTCTCCTTTTGACAAATGTTCTGTTATGTGCTTAAATTATTTTTTAGCAAAACAAAGCAGTGAAGAGGAGAACCCCCTGTTACTGGCAGGCAACGCCATACTCACTGTGAACACTTTCTCTGGGGTCCCCTTAGCCCTCATGTTGGTGTCATGCACTTGCTTGAGAATCATCCAGGCTTCATCATGTTTGCCCGTCTGGTGAAACCAAGGAAAGACACAGGAAAAATTCAGTACTGACTAGGCCTTCTGTTCATCGGGGTGGAAAATCCTACAAACTCAGCGGGAATGCTGATACGAGCATTCCTGTCAGGTCTGAGGTGACGGCGCAGGGACTCATTACCATCTAGGACTTGTGAATGACCAGGACAAGCTTCCCTCCCCAGCCATTCTGACAAGGATAATAAGGTTGTGCTTTCAAGGTGTAAATGCTAGATGGTATTATCATTATAGGCTCTGAGTAACTAATTGCAGTTATAAGGTTGAATGGACTGGGATGTGGGAACCACATTCCTCACTGATGAGACAAGGCGAAGAAGCAATGTGTTACAGGTCAAATTATGTCCCCCCAAAAAGGATATGAAGTCCTACCCCCAGTACCACAGAGAATGACTTTATTTGGAAGTAGGGTTATGGTAGGTGCAATTAGCTAAATTCAGATGAGGACATTCTGGAGTAGGTGGAGCCCTGATTCATTATAATTGCTGCCCTTCAGCATGCAGGGAGGATGCCATCGGATGACAAAGGCCACAACGGGAGTGACGCAGCTGCAAGCCAAGGAATGGCCAAAATTGCCACAACCCACCAGAATCTAGAAGAGGCAAAGAAGGATTCTCCCAATACAGTTTTCTGAGGGAGCAAGACCTTGCACTGCTTTTATTTGGGACTTCAAGCCTCTGAAACTGTGAGACACATTTGTTCTTTTAAGTCACTCAGTTTGTGGCACTTTGCTACAGCAGCCCCAGGACACACATTCCAACCAAGGGTGCAAAACTCCCTGTGGCATCTGCCTCCTGATCATGGGGCAAACAGGGAAATTCAACATGGAGGATCGCTCTGCAGATAGCTCAGGAAGGAGGCAGATAAGTAGATTCTGCAGATTGGGTCCTGCTGCCCTCTGCCCTCTCCTGCGCTGTCTGACCTCTGCAAGCAAGAGACTTCCCCTGCTATTGGAAGGCTCGTGGGACGCATCTCTCAGGACACAGATGCAGCTGTCAGGTGGCTGGGACCCTGTGTAGCTAAGAGACCTTGGGAGCAGCTTGGGAGCAGTAATAAACTGTACCATAGCTCTCTCATGACAAATTAGTTGAGTGTGTTGGTGCATGCATGCCTGTGGTCCCAGCTACTTGGGAGGCTGAGGTGGGAGGATTGCTTGGGCCCCAGAGATCAAGGCTGCAGAGAGTCCTGGTTGTACCACTTCACTCCAGCCTGGGTGACAAAGGGAGACCCCATCTCAAAAAACAAACAAACAAACAAACAAACAAAATATATATATATATTTTTTTCAAGGTGTAAATGTGATATATAAATATTTCACATATAAATAAATATATATATATATATATATATATATATATATATATATATATATATAAAGATGGAGTCTCTCTTTGTCACCCAGGCTGGAGCGCAGTGGTACAACCATGGCTCTCTGCAGCCTTGATCTCTGGGGCCCAAGCAATCCTCCCACCTCAGCCTCCCAAGTAGCTGGGACCACA